>RJWJ010006684.1:0-61294 GCA_004363605.1 Indri indri | reverse complement strand
GAGGAAATGCTTCTAACAGAGAGGTAGGAAGGAGTAAGGATAGCTAACATGGACTGAGCACTAATCATAATATATGCCTGAAATAGTTCTAATCATTTTCAACATATTATCAAATCTAATCCTCACAACAGTCCTACAAGCCACATTTTACAGATTACAGCAAGTAATAGAATCAGGTTTTGAGCACAGCCAACTTCAGAACCTTTGCTCTTAACCACTATAATGCACTGCCAAGAGATGAGTAGGAACTGGCCAGGTGAAGGGCAGGAAGACGTGACCCTCGAATAACCATTCCAGGCAGAGGGAATGGCTCAAGCAAAACCAACACAGCCTTGCCTATTTCAAGAACTCTAAAGATTCTAATACTACTAAAACATAAACAGGAAAACTGATGAGCGATGACACTGGAGAAGTACTCAGGGCCGGATCATAAGAGAATGTATATAGCAATGCCTCATTCATTCAAGATTATCAGGGAACAAGCATGAGGTTTAGAATTAAATAGCTCCAGGTTGGAAATCCAACTCTATTATTTTGTTCACAGATCTCTCTGAACCTCTACATCCTCATCTGTAAAACAAAGAATATTCACAAACCTACTTTATAGAGTTACTTTGAAGACAAAAGATAAGATAACATATGTAAGTTCTAAGAACTGGGCCTGGTAACATTAATAATAAATGTTAATGATTGATTTTCCTATTACGATTATTGTTGTTAAGGTGCGTTCACTTTTATAAATTCACGACATAATTGTACCTTATTTTCTTAAGCACTAAAACTTATTAAACCATCTTTTTCCTAAACTACTTTTTTAAAGTGAATTCCACAAATCCCCAATTTACAAAAACTTGTATCTCATCTGTACAGATGGCTACACCTATTTCTTATCCCCTCTACCTGCAATGCCCTTCTGCCACCACCGTGACTGCCATGGAAATACCTGAAGCTTTTAACATCCATGGATTTGAAAATAGGGAAAGAAAAGAAGCCACAGAAAGGTAAAACTGTTTAGAGTAGTGGATTGCTCAGAATTTGGAAAATGAAAGAAGAAAATGAATGCTTAGAGTAATGGTTACCAACCGGTGAGTCAACAGAATTTTCAAAACAACCACTTTGCTTTATTATCCTCTACTTTAGATCCCCAAATCCACTGATAACAGTGACGCGCCATCTCTGCTGATAGCTAACACATAGCCAGCACCCTTGGATACTTGATCTCTGTCCACTTCTCATGAGCCACACCTTAAATACATCCAAAGATTGTAACCTGGTTTCCACTTACCTTCCAATGTACCTTTCCACGGGGCAACTTAATAACCGTCCACACTGGAAACACCCCAAGCACTTCCAAAGCTCTCTGCCTCACAGTTCCCTTTGCCTGGACCATCTTACCATCCCTTCAAAGCTTCATAGAAACACCATCTCCTCTCTGAAACCTTCTGATCTCCCTCCTTTCAGTAGAATTAAGTGTCATGCTCTACAAACTTCCCCAGGACTTTGCTTGTGTTTCTGTTATTATAATGACCGCGTATTAAACAGAGATATGTGGCAAGCATCCTTCTAGGTGCTCTCTGGATGCTGTCATGTAATTTTCACTACAAACTTGTAAGACATGATTACAAACCCCATTTTACAAATGGGAAAGCTGAAGCTCTGAGAGTTTGACTTACCAATGATCACACAACTAGAAAGGGATACAGCTAGAATTCTAACCGTGTTCTGACAGCTCCCGAATCCATGAGTTTTTCGCTCTGCTATGTTGTCTCTCTCGGATGGCCCTATTTCTAGTTAGTTAATTATATACATATCTGTCTCTCCCATGGGATTACAGCAAGTCCCTTGATGGCAGGGACAAGGGCATATTCTTTTTTATAATTGTGGACAATAAGATATCCAATTATACAAGGTGCTCGTAAGGATTAAATGAGGCAATACACATTAACATAGTGTCAAGCAGATAACAAGCACCTAAAATTTGTTAGGCTTCTTGCTGTTATTGTTATCGCTACCATGTCGGGAGCCAAGAATAAAAACAATTCTGAGCTGAGTTTCATTTTTGAGGAGCAAAGGAAATGGGTAAGGATCTGGCAGGGAAGACAAATGCTGCTTTGGCTTGGCAATTCCCACAATACTAGTCAACCAGAAGCAATAAGAGTTAAGAAAGTGTCTTAATGACAGGGTCAACCGGTTTCTTTATCTTTCTATTACCATATAAATATTAGGAAAACTTCCTATTTAGTTCAAACTCTTGCAGCTTTACTACGTTCTTGCTGCCATCTCCTGTGCAATTTGCCAGGAGAAGTCAGTACAGAACAACTTCTGAGCCAGAAGAAGAAGAAAATCACAAAAGTGAACAAAAAGCACAGAGGGCAAAATAAAATCTGAAATTCTGATGCTTATAAACATAGTAAAAGACTCTTCTGTCTTCACAGCATTAAACAGTACTTTAAATCATCATATTTATTTCCTTGTTTGTCTTTGTCAGTCATCCGCTAGTAGGAGATAAGCTCTCTTATAGGAGGCAACCTGTCCATCCTACCCACTGCTATCTCCCAAGGCCTAACTCATATCTGTGCACAGCAGTCACTCACTAAACACTGGTCGATTGACTGACTGCAAATATTTGCATGGATGTATATACATATATATTTATATATATCTGACATCATTCCATGGTTTATAAATAAATTGCATATATCTCCACATATAAGTACACATTGTACATTTTTGTACACATATTTGTATTTGTGCAGAAGACATCTCAGACTGGAGAAACACAGATGCTTGTTTGCCAAAGTCGTGTCTCCTTAACATAATAGACTCCTGGCTGACCTAATATTTAACAAATATGCGCTACTACCAATATACTAACAATCTACTAACAATCCAGATTGTTCAATCTTATTAAATGTGCAGAGTAAAACAAATTCTTAACATAAACCATGAAACTTTTCCTACCTTTTAAAATTCCTTGCCCCTGTTTATTAGCCTAAGTGTATGTGGGTGGGGATGGGAATAGGGACCAATAATGTTTCTCTGTAAATTTAGCAGGTGGAACATTCCAAATTCTTATGGGCTGGCTAGATGTCCTTATTAAAGTTGCAACATATACAGGAAATTATAACTTACAGCAATTATAAAACAACCATTTTTCTGGGTACACAATGTACCAGACACTTGGCATCAGTTTTTTTTTTTTTAATTTAAACCTTATAATAACACCCCTGCAAGGTAAATGTTATTATCCCCATTTTATGAATAAGGAAGCTAAGACTCAAAGAGCTAGAATAACTTGTCAAAGATATTCTGCTGTTTAATCTACTCATGGCACAGTGAATGTACAAATTCAGAATTCTAGTCTGAAGTTCAAACTCTTTTCAGTGAGCAATGATGCCTCTTAAAACAGTTTCACACACACTAACTTTGAAAGATGTGTGTTTGGGCAGTTTTTATAGTGTATGGATTTTCATAAGTAATTCTCTGCACATACATACCAGACCAAATGACAGCCAAACACACTGAAGATTACTCCAGGCTACAGAGGGCGAAGAGCAAATATGTTTCAGAAACTATCAGCCTGCATTTCTCAGCATATGAAGCATTTTCCACTTGATGTGTCCTCTAAAAGGAAATCTATTCTCTAACAGAGCTTCATTATTCCCCCTCTTATGTAAAAAAAAAAAAACTGGACTCTTTCATTGCAAACCAATGGAAAGTTCTTAACTTATTTCCTTGTATTACTTGAAATGAAAGTGCTTTCTGTCTTTAGAGAACAGAATTGCTGGATGCTATGCCTTTTGCCTGCTTTTCAGTCCAACAATCAATACTACAAAGGAAGGGGAAAATTAACCCTTATACACTTTTAAGACGAGCGGGGTTATTTTTAAACATAATGATAGTAGCATTCCAAAAAGAGAGAAGAAAATCATTCCCTCCCAAGGAGAATTCAGCTACCTTCCTCTGAAACAATTAGCTATATTATCTTTTTGACCTTTCCAGGAGCAGGCCTGAGAAGGGGAGGGGAACCACATGTTTTAAAAAGTTTTTCAAAATGTACACATGCAGCCGGGCGAGGTGGTTCATGCCTGTAATCCTAGCACTCTGGGAGGCTAAGTCGGGAGGATAACTCGAGGTCAGGAGTTCGAGACCAGCCTGAGCAAGAGTGAGACCCTGTCTTTACTAAAAAAAAAAAAATAGAAAGAAATTAGCCAGACAACTAAAAATATATAGAGAAAAAATTAGCCAGGCATGGTGGCACATGCCTGTGGTCCCAGCTACTCGGGAGGCTGAGACAGAAGGATCGCTTGAGCCCAGGAGTTTGAGGTTGCTGAGAGCTAAGCTGATGCCATGGCACTCTAGCCCAGGCAACAGAGTGAGACTCTGTCTCAAAAAAAAAAAAAAGAATGATAAAATGTACATATGTTTCTCAACATTTGTAAATGACTGCTGTGAGAAATATTTAAGTTGGAACTCACCTGCCCATACCCTGATCAGAAAGATCCTCTGCAGAGCAGAGGAAAACATCCCCACCCAGACCACACAATCACAGGAAGAGCCAACTGCAGCATCTTCAGCCCCAGAGACTAAAGGAGAAAGGGGCAGCTCACAGTGGTGGAAGCTGGGGTGTACCCTCAACAGGCCTGGGGAAACGGAAACCAAGGAAGCACCTCTGCCTTCCCACCAATCTAACTGCACAAACCCCTGCTGCCAGGAACTTATTTTTAGACATTTAATCTAAAATTCCCAGAAAGGAAGGGAAACTACAACCTCTGAGTGATCCTCAGAGTTCTGATTTCCACCCTGGCTTTGGTTTTTTTGTTTGTTTTCTGATTCCAAATCCCTACCTAAAGTACATCTCCCATCTTCCAGAGGCATCCATAGCCTGTGCCAAGAAAAGGAGCTGGGAGCTTGGGAGCTTGGGAGTTTTAAGTGATGAAAATTCCAGCACCCACACGTCAAAGACAATGACCTTGGGCAAGTAACTCACCCTTCTAAAGAATCAGTTTGTGGTGCATAAAATGAAGAGATGATATTAGGAAGTTGTTGATATTTCAACACAATATTGCACAGTCAGTAAGAGCTCTGTATTTGCGGTGGGCACGCTGCACAAAGCTGCAGGATCCGTTCGTGTTTTCACTGCCCAAGACTTGCCCATCACTCCCACACTGGTGATTTATGTTAGCAATTGCTCGTATAACCTAGGAAAGACGGCTCTTTCCTGCTTCTGGTTCTCCATAGCTTCAAATGTCTGCAGAGCCCAAGAAATAAATTCTCATTCAGTGCAAAACACTAAAGTTATCCTGGGTTCTCCTTCCCACGGATTATCGGCAAATTGTTAAATACAACTCAGGGTTGGGAAGAAAAGTGCACAATCTCTCCATGCGTAAAGCAGGTGTCTGCACATCTCTTGGGGTAAGGGGTGAGAAGGGACCCCGACTAAAGTCTCCAGGTTGGGAATGGCACAAAAGAGGGGACAGGACAAGAAAGACTAGATGAAAGGGATGCCTCTGAGAGAGGTGCGAGGCGGTCCTCGCCGGTGACCCTGTCCTCGGCTCACTGGGAGGAAAGGACGCTAGCGGGGAGGAGCCGCGAGGGCAGGAGTACCTGAACACTCTGGCCGCTGTCTGGTTCCTCCTCCACGCGGTGCCCTGTTGCAGCACCCCCTGCACGATCTCCTTCTCGTTGGGCAGCCGGTAGACAGGGAAAATGTAGAGCCAACAGAGGACCACGACACAGAGAGCACTGGCACCCACCGGCAGTCGGGTCCGCGGGAACTTCCACGCCAGTACGGCCATGGCCCCCCTGGATGTGTGTCGCCGGGCCCGCCCGCAAGGGGTCATCGCAACCCCGGCGTCCAGGGGGCGGGGACCGGAGCCTTAGCACAAAGCTAGGCGAAGTGGCAGCGGAGGGTCCCCCCACCGCCAGCCCCCCATGCACAAGACACCTTTGGCTTTCTTGCTTGCACAGGCACGCACGCTTCTTCGGCCCCCACGGCTCCAAAGGTCAGCGCCAGGATGTTTTAAAATGCAACTTTTTCAAGGATTTCTTTCTAGGGGAAGCGGCCGGGGCGCAAGTCAGGAGCTATGGCCATGGTCGCTTCCCCTGCAGAAGGCGGGCGCTGGGGTCTCCGAAAGAGCAGAGAGCGGCGGTGGCGAGTCGCTCCCGCCGGTTCTGCAGCATCACGGTCGCCCTCAGCGAGGGTCCGGGAAAAGGCTGGGCTCCCTCCCAGACATTTGGCCCGCGGCGTCCCCTTCCGAGCGACTCTCCTTCGCCCTTCGCCGCCTCCCCGCGCCGCTGCGCCGCCAGGCACCCCCCTAGGCGCGCTCTCCGCGCCGCACCAAGTCCTTGGAAATTTCCACGGCGGCCCAGGACCGCTATCCTGGCCCGCGCTCCCCCGCCTCGCCCGCCAGGACCCTCGCTCCCCACCCCTCCCGGAGAAGAAAAGAACTCGCTCCCATCAGTTCATTCAGCGGCGCGCCGCAGCCTTCCGCTGCGCCCCGGACTCCGCAGACACGCGCGCGGGGATTGGTGGAAATCAAGGTCTCCCCTCCCTCCCCCACCCGCAAAATTGCCTCCTTCGACCCGTGCGGAGCCGCGACGCTCGCCCAGAGCGCGCGCCCCGCTCTCCTGCCCGCGTTCTCCGGAGATAAAGGCAGACAATACAAAATAACAGCCCCCGCCCCGAGCTGTAAATAGATAAATCACTGAGTGTGGCGGAGACTGGCTGATACTCCGACACGCGGCCGGCGTGCCCGGGCTGTCACCCTCATCTTTCTTAAACTGGGTGGTGGTTAAACTGGGTGGCAGCAAGGAGCAAGGAAGCTGGCGGAGATTTATTCCTTCCTGGGCCCCCCACCACCCCCACTAGCCGGTCCCGGAGCCGCGGCTCCAGCCGACTCTCGGGTGCGCGCGCGTACACACACACACACACACACACACACACACACACACACCCCGACGCTCAAGGGCGCAAGCGAGCGCGCGCACGAGGAGGTGCGTGCACACCGGGTCCTGCGCCTCGCCTCCGCCCTGCAGGGAAAGGCACTGCTGCATCCAGATGTGCAGGCAGCTGGTGCCCAAGCACTCACACGTCAGGATGTGATAATGCTTTAGAGGCGCGCTCTCCCCCTCCGCGGTTTGGATTAAAAGACCGTTAGTTCTTAAAAGTCCTTCTCGCTCCGCAGATAACCTTATCGCAACCCTGACCTTGGAAAAGCGCCACCCGCCTGGACCCGCCGAGCCCGGGAGCCAGTGTTAGCCATTTCTGCCCCCCTCGGCTGCCGACGCATAGCTCGGGTACCTCCTAGCGGTTGCCTATTCTATTTGCTTAAGCATCTCGTCAAGCTAAAGTGTGCAAGGACAAAGAGGAAAGCCGCAGCCTACTAACCTGGTCAGCTTAGTCATCACGAAACCAGAATCTGAAAGTCATAATCCATTTGCTCAACCGCCCAGGCCGCGGTGCCCAGAATAGCCTACACTGACTGCTAGGTGGCCTGGTATCTTTTTCTAGCATCTTTCTCCAATAAGAGATGAAACTTGACAAGTTGATGCAAAGTTATTTACCAAAAACGAAGTAGTATCCCAGATGACTACAGTCGTGTCATTCTCCCAACGCTGCTGTGCTCTTTTAGTTGAATAACCTACTGCCCTCCACTGGCAGGCTTGCCCCAGAAACATCTCTTCTACTTGGGTAAATCAGGAGAGACAGGGGAATCCCTGAAATCCCAAAGTTACATCTTGCCACAGTGGAGCTTAATGCAGATTCTTTAAAATGAAGATCACCTTAAGTCCTGCAAAGTAATCAGCCAACCCTCTTCTGTTCTAGAAAGGAGAAAGGAAGGAGGGGCTTTTCCTATGGTTGCCAGGGCTGTGGATAAATCATCTGCCACCTTTATTTTTATAATTTAAATAAAACACAAACCACCCCAATTTCTCTTTTCTTCCACAAGTCCAAGGGATACTTGTAGAGCAAATAACAAATAAATAAACTAATGAAAATAAGGCATATTGCGGTTACGAAGGAGTTCTGTAGATGTTTCCCCACTTCAGAGCACAAAAATGCATTAACGGCCAGGTGTGGTGGCTCACGCCTGTAATCCTAGCACTCTGGGAGGCCGAGGCGGGTGGATCGCTCAAGGTCAGGAGTTCAAGACCAGCCTGAGCAAGAGTGAGACCCCGTCTCTACTAAAAAATAGGAAGAAATGATCTGGACAACTAAAAATATAGAGACAGAAAAAATTAGCCAGGCATGGTGACTCATGCCTGTAGTCCCAGCTACTTGGGAGGCTGAGGCAGAAGGATCACTTGAGCCCAGAAGTTTGAGGTTGCTGTGAGCTAGGCTGATGCCACGGCACTCACTCTAGCCCGGGCAACAGAGTGAGACTCTGTCTCAAAAAAAAAAAAAAAAAATGCATTAACGTCATGCCTTATAGCAAAAGACTTCTGTGATGCAATGTGCTGTTTTTCTTTCCTCTGTAAGCTAAGAATTCTAACTTTGTGGACTGTTGCTCCATCCCACAACCCAACCTTATTCCCTGATTTTCTTTAGCATGAACACCAAATCTAATCAGGCCATTCCCCTCACCCTTCCAAGTCTCACGGGGATCATTTCTGTCACAGTGTTGCCATCTGCATTTTATGTGCATGGGATGCTTTTTTTTCTTTCTCTGTACAAATCCAATGCATCATTCAAAGATAAGCCACATCGCTAGAAATTTCTCACTCAATAATGTGTTCCCAGACCACCTAAAACACAGACTTCATGGGGCAGGAACTCAATAAATATTTGTGGTTTCTGCTTCTATTCCCTTTGACCTCCTGCTCTCAATGCCGTAGTATTTGCTGGCCCTGACAGATGATTAAACACTTAGACGTGTTGTGTTGTATTGCTAGCATTTTTCATATGTAACCTTGTCTCACCAACTATACAGGGAGAGTATTTGGTCTCATATATCAAATGAAAAGCCTGTGCTTTTGATGAAATTAGGATTCCATGTGGCATGCCTGCATATCTAGGAGAAAAGCAAGAACAGTATTTCATATTTTCTTCCTGTTCCTCCAGAAACCAGCTCAGGCTTGAGCACATGCACACTCAACAAATAATTGTTGCTTGATTTTGTAATGAGAGCCTCAAATGTATTCAGGCTATTGCTAAGGCAGCACTGTTAAAGGAAAAAATGAACCCCCAAGTTTTAATGTTTTAAATAAAATAGTTTACCTGATATTTAGCCATATTTTTGTATGACTTACAGCAGGCAGCTTAAGTATTCCTTTATATTTCCGCATCCGAGTATGCTTAGAGGACACAAATAGGATTTGCTTAGGGGCAACGACTTTTAAAACTCTAGAAATGTTTATTAGAAAAATATAAAGGCAGGAATCAGGTAGAATGAGCCCCAGCTTTAGTGTCAGGCTAGCCTGGCTCAAAATTCATCTCTGTCACTTACTTGTTATATGTCTTACTGTGTTACATAAACTCTGAGCATTGTTTTTCCCATCTGTAGAATAATAATATTCACTTTGTTATTCTGGAACATACAACTAAATGAAAACCAGCAGTAATGCATGACTCTATTTTACCAGTGTCCCTAGTCTTCTTTTAGAAGAAGAATGTGAGAGCAGAGGGAAGAATATTCTAACATATTTAGTCCTAACTACCAAAGACAGCAACGATGGCATAAATGCCTCCTCCATAAGTATTATATTGTAACTAACTCGTCTATCACAGACCATTCACCAACTAATAAAGGGTCTCACAGGCACTGAAGACTTTTCTCTCGGTGAACAGCCATTCCTTATCTTGGCAAGTCACCTATGGAACCAGTCAACAGGATGTGCAAAGCAACTTGATACGATAGTTAAACTTGATGCAAGCTTCTGTGACATCAGAGTTGTAGTGGAAGCCAGTGTAAGAGACAGAACCACTGCAGAATTGAAGCAAGGAAGAGAGGAAAGCAGCACCTCTCCTCGAGAAGTAGGGAGCAACCAAGAGGGAAAAAGAAGATCAGAGTGAATGGGACACAAGCTTGGCGCTAATGTGGGTGGAAACAAAGATTAATAGTCACGAGAAGGCCTCTCGTTAAAAGATTACATAAACATGTAACCAAAATGTTTGTACCCCATAATATCTTGAAAAAACAAACAAACAAAAAAGACCTGGACTCCAAAAGATTAGATAGAATTGTCAATGATTTGAGATAAAAAATTCAAAAAGATCATTCTTTAGTCTCTGCTCGAGTTCTTTTTATCAGAATGGCTTGGAACAGAGAGTAGAAAGCATAATATCATGCCTTTTTCACAACCAGTTACAACACCAAGATAAATAATGTAGATTGAGAAAAGTTATAAATGTAGTTTATCTGAATAAATATATTTGCTTATCTCTATTATGATCCCACTGAAAGGACAGTAGAGGAGTAAAAGAGGAATACACTCACGAGAACAAGACAAAGCAAAGGGTGCAAAAGCAGATAAACAGTGTCAAAGAGTTCACAAGCGGGAAAGCAATTAAACAGGTGATAACTGATTTATCAGAATGGAGAAAGGTTTGGACTTTAAAGTGATATTGGAGCGGGGGGCACAGGGAGAAGGGCATAGAGAGAAGCCAACAAGTATTGAGCTAATTTTGACGCCGGAGCTGTTAAAAGACCAGAAATTAGAGGTACCTGGGACCTCTGGAGGTGGAGCTAACAAATGAAACAAAATCCAAGATTTGTTTTAAAGGTTTTAAAAGTGAGCAGTGACGCCTCTAGATCTCATCCCAACCTGGCTTAAAACAGGAGGCTAACTCTCTAGAGATGGACCAGCCCAGAGGAGAAGACCTACAGATTCTGACATGTGCAGGAGATCGCCAATCAAACAGCTGTATTCCTGCCTGACACCCTCAGGTGAAGCCCACTCACATGGTTTCTTATCCCATGTCCCCATCTCTTCTGGAGGAAGGGCATCTCTCTCCCTCCTGGCCTCTTTTTAAGGCCTCCTTCTTAAATATGAATTGAGAGTCAAGGATCCCTAGACATTTGAAGAGTGTCCCCAACGTGAAAGCAGAGACAAAACAAGCAAACAGATATACACAAAAAAATCAACCGTAGGGAAAACGGATAATGCAGGAAACAAATCTTCAAGAAAAACTATAATATTCTCACTCGGGTTAAGACACAATCCAATGAAGAAAAAGCAAGAGGAAAGTTCACGTGGCCAAAAATAAAGTCCTCTAAAATTAAAAATACGCTAACAAAAAATAAAACAATATAACACAACTCATAGAAGGGTTAAATACAAAGTTGAAGAAATATCCCAGACAGTAGGCCAAAAATACAAAAGAGGGTAAAAAAAGATAAATTACAGACTCAAACAAAAAATAAATATCCAAATGGGGGAGGGGGGATAATAGAAAGGACAAAATTTTCAAAGACATACTAAAAAAAAAAAAAAAAAATCCTAAAATTAGAGAGTTCGTTAAGGACTCAATATAATAGATTTTTAAAACCCACACCAAGGTATATAACAGTGAAATTTTAGAAAATAAGAAAGAGAAAGTCATGAAAGATTTAAAAAGAAAAACACATACAAATGCTTGGAAATCATAAAGGGATCAGACTTATCAAAAGCCATAAAGCTGAATAAACTGAAAATCACCTTTTCTTGGACTCGTCAAAGCACCAAAGTCACAAGGCAAACCACACCACACCCTAAAGTGGAGAAACAGACAAATTCAGAATCAGAGCTGAGATTGGTTTATCTGGAGCAGAAGATGCTGGAGTCATAAACTGGTAGGAACACTTAAATGGTGACTTGAGGTTGGTAAAGTGGAATTGCCAGAGGCTGAATGTGGACTCCCATGAGAGGAAGGAATTCCTGGGGCTCACAGTCAGGGGTCCCCCACACTTACATGAGTTTTACCTCTAAGAATCCTACCAGGTTTTCAGGGTGAAAAACTGAGAGAGATCATCTTGGGACTCTTTCAGGGGTAGGGAAAAGTAACCATTGCAAAATATGCCAAGGGAATTCTCTATAACAAAGTCCTACTCTCCAAGGAAAAAGATCTTACCGTGTCCTTGTCTGCGGGAAGGGCGTTTCTCCCACTCATCCCCCTCTAGCTTTCTGTCTCACCCAAGCTGGGAAAATAAAGCTTAAGAAACACTTATAAAGTTCATTGTCCAGGGACACAAGGCCATTAAACCCTGAAATTTATTCATAAGATTATAGAACACTTCTCCTCCCTCACACCTTACCACCACAGCAACAGGGCTTCAGTATAGTATCAACGGATTAGAGCCGAAAGAGCCAGAAAACACAGATTCTCTCTAAGGAGAAGTACACAGGCAAGCCCAAAGTCAACAGCAGAGACAAAAACGAGGACATTGGAGGAATCTGAGGCTTCTGACACTTACAGCTAGAGAAAACACTAAATACAGCCCAACTCCTAGGCAAATTAACATAAAATGTCACACTAAAGGCCCATTTACCTTTGTTGCTATTATCTAATCCATCATGTCTAGCTTTCAACAACAACAACAAAAAATTACAAGGCAAGAAATAAAATTCTAAAGAGAAAAGCAAGCATCAGAACATATGACACAGATGTTGGGATTAACAGAGAATTTAAAATCACTCTGATTAAGATGCTAAAGGCTTTAATGAAAAAAGCAGACAACACGCAAGAACAGTAAGCAGAGAAATGGAAACTCTAAGAAAGAATAAAACACAAATGCTAGAAATCAAAATCATTATAACTGAAGGGAAGAATGCCTTTCTTGGGCTCTTTGGTGACCAGATATGGCTGGGAAGAGAATCAGTAAGCCTGAAGGTTGATAAAAATTTGCCAAGGTGAAACATGGGACAGTTTCTAAAGGTGCAACATAAATGTAATTGGAATACCAGAAAAACAAAAATGAGAGAAAAGAACAGAGGAAATATTTGAAGTGATAACAGCTGAGAATTTTCCAAAAGTAATGAAAAACAACAAACTACAAATTCAGAAAGCTCAAAGAACACCAAGCAAGATAAATAGCAAAAAAACTACGCATGGATATATTAATGTCATATTCAAACAGCAGAAAACCAAAGACAAAGAGAAAATGTTGAATAGAGCCAGAGGGAGAAAAACACCTTACCCACAGAGGAAAAAGATTAATAATTACAACAGACCTCATCAAAAGCCATGCATGCAAGCAGATAGTGGAGTGAAATATTTAAAATTTTGAGGGGAAAAAAAATCTCCAGGCAATTCTATATTCAGTGAAACTATCCTTCAAAAGTGAAGGATAAATAAAGACTTTCTTTAACAAAAACTAAGTTGATTCATTACTAGCAGATTGACCCTGAAAAAGAATATTAAAAGACGTTCTTTGGAGAGAAGGAAATGGTAGAGGTGAGAAATTCAGAGCTACATAAAGAAAGGAAGAGTATCAAAGAAGGAATAAAGGAAGATAAAATAAAATCTTTTATTTTTCTTATTCTTAATTCAACTAAAAAAATAATTGTTTAGTGTAATAGCAGTAACAATATATGGGGTGATTATAAGTGAAATGAATGATAGCAATATCATAAGGGTCAGGAAGGAGGAACTGGAACTTTTCTAAGTTACCCATACTACACTTGAAACAGTAGAGTGTTATTTGAAGTTAGACTAGTTAAAAATGTATATTGCAATCTCTTCCAATCTCATATCATATAACTGATATACTAAGAGAGGAGATAAAATGGAGTCATATACAATGCTCAATTAAAACCAGAAAGGGCTGAAAAAGAGAGGGAAGAAAAAGAATAACCAATCTACATTGAAGCAGAAAGACAGAGGGCCTGAGAAAGGAGTCCTCTTGGAAGAACATGAGACTAAAGTGAGAGACCTCCTTGTACATTTGAGTGTGTTGAGAATGAACATTTGTGTTAGCTCCTTTGGGGCTGAAATATTAACAGGTATATAGAAAACTAAGCCAATGCAAAAACAAGGCAAGAATTAACCCCAGATAAATCAAAAAGCTGTGCAAGAAAAGAAACATTTCAGTACATTCAATCCATAATCTTAATAACATAAATAATAAATACTAATTTATCCAAAAATGTAATACAATACTATTGGGTGAGGGTGGGGTAATAGGGGGGTGTAAGACAACAAAATCCTCATCTTTGAATACAATACATAATATTTTTTTAAAAAAATCAAGAAAAGGCAACATAAGAACGTTTAGAATTAATGAAGTAACTTCCTAAAGAAGCAACAAAAACAGAAGAGATTCCCTACGTAGAGTAGCGAATTAGGGAGGGAGTAAGTAGTACTAATTATTTGTTTACTTGTTCATGTGTTTGTCTATTTATTTATTGTTGCAAGCCTAGTAGTACTGGTAGTACTATCTGACTTTTAAAAATATGTGTTGTTATTCATTCTGTTAAATAAAAAAAATAACTTTTAAAAAAAGAAAAAAAACAAGCAGGAGAAGAGCCAAAGGATATCCAGGGAGATCATTAAGAGTCTGGGATGCTTGCAGTAGAGATGAAGACAAGAGGGCAGATTAGAGAAACATTAAGAAGATAAAACTGATGAGAGTTGAAGATGAATTTGGAAACAAACATGAGGAAGAGGTGGGTGTTGAGAGTAACTCATAGGTTTCTGGCCAAATAATAAAAGATGCTCTTCTTAAAGCCAGGAAAGACTAGAAGAGGATCAAGTTGGGTCTGAGGACTTGAGTTTGTTTTGGACATGTGGATTTGAGGTACCTTTGAGACATCCAAGTAGAACTATCTTCTAGGCAGGGAGGTATTTGTATGTGGCACTCAGAGGAGAGGTTTGGGCATGATATACATTTGGAAATCACGAACCTGTGGATGATGACATAGATGAAATTGTTTAGTGGAGGAAAACACAGAGAGCAGAGAGGAGTGCCTAAGACTGAGCTATGAGTACTCAATATGCAGGTGGCAGGATAGACAAGAAGTGTGTAAAAGAGTTAGAAAAGGGTTGGCCCAAGAGGTGGAATGAAAACCCAGAAGTGTGGTTTACTTTCTGTTTTTCTTTTTTTTTTTTTATTTCAAAGAACAGGTCTCACATATTTATTACTGAACCAGCTTATTAATGCAGAACATATAAACCAAGAGAAAAATCATTTTCCCAATGAAATGTATCGGACTGTCTGGATAGTAGTGACATTTTCAGCTTGATATGGTAAGATGATAGTGACCTTGATACAGCATAAATATGTGTGCTGTTATCTCATGTGCAATTCTGTGCAAACCCAGCTTGGTTCTTCTCCAATGTCTCCTCTTGGAGTTGTACCTGATTTTATTACCAGTTTTCATCTGAATCCACTGGGGAATGAGATGATTTTGCTTTTGTTTCTTGGCCAGAAATTGTTTGATTCTGAAAGTCTGTGAGAAGACATGGCAAGAAACAGAGTCCACCGCACACACCATGATGGTGGAGGAAGGGAGAAAGGGGTTTCTATGTTTTTCTTTTCTTTATAAATTGCTCAGTTTCAGGTATCTGGTTATAAGCAACAGAAAATGGACTAAGACACCACTGAAACAGGATGCAATACAAATTTGCTTCTGGATATAACCATATTTGGGTATCAACTAGGGTTACCACAGAAGGCAAGGATATAGAGTATTGGATGGAGAAAGACATGATCGGTGGTGTATAAAAAAAGAATATAATTCTCTTCATGTGTTCTATAAATTTTAGGTGATCCAAGGTCACAGTCTGGTTGGAATACCAAAGGATAATTTTCTGTATTGCTATTTAATCATTTCAAAACTACAGTTTTACCAAACTATAGTTTGGAGGGGAAATGGCAATTTTGGCATCCAGCAACAGTTCCGGGATTTCAAAAAAGGCTATTTCAGATGCATTAAAAATAAGAAGGAGGGCCAAGCACGGTGGCTCACGCCTATAATCATAGCACTGTGGGAGGCTGAGGCAGGAGGATTGCTTGAGCTCATGAGTTTAAGACCTTGTCTCTACTAAAAAATAGAAAAATTAGCCAGGCATCATGGCATGCTCCTGTAATCCCAGGTACTTGGGAGGCTGAGGCAATAGGATCACTTGAGCCCAGGGGTTTGAGGTTGCAGTGAGCTACAATGATGCCACTGCACCCTACCCAGTGTGACAGAGGGAGACTCTGTCTCAAAAAAAATGAGGAGAAGGAGGAGGGGAGCTGACACTTACTGAGACGCTAAGTTTGACACTTAACATGTATTGACTCATTTAATCCTCACACCAGCCCTGGGATGTGCTGCTTATTGTTATCCCTTTTTTTCAAAGGAGCAATTTGAGGCATGTAGAGATCAAACAACTTAGATGATTTTGTTCTTTTTCAAGGTCTGCCTAGAAATATCTTGAGAAAAACTTTTTTCAACAGATGATTTCCTTATTAAGTAACCCTGAGCAGCAGAACTGAAGGGGCTTAGGGTATTATTCTTCCCATGCATATTCAAAGATTACTTAATAAAAATGCATTAACCTCTTTCCACTGAAAAGAATATATTATTGATTAACTTTATATATGATAAATATTTGTCTTAACTTTAAGAAAATCCTAGGTCCCAGGTCATGGGTAGAAAGAATGAAGCATTGGTGAATTCCTCCCAACTACTCAGTATTAAGTTCTGCCAGTTCTTCCTTTGTCATGTCTTTGGAATACAGTCTTCCCTTTTTAGTCCATTTGCTACCATCCCAGTTCCGATGCTAGTTTCCTTTTATCTCTTAACAAACTCTTTGCCTACAGTTCTTTAACTCATCCCTCTTGTGAACCACTGACATGTTTATCTTTCTAAGACACTTTTAATCGCACCGTCCTGCACTTAAACAAGGGCTCCCAGTTGCCTACATACATGTGTCTACAATCCATAACCCAGGAGGCAGGATGCACCACAATCTCAGCAACCCTTATTCTCAGCCTCATATCCTTATACACACAATTGCCTCCGTCCACGTCATTCTATAGTACGTCCCGTGTCCCAGCTTTCCTGTGATTGCTTCATTCATGTAAGCTTCTTTATTTCAAATTCTCTCTCTCTCTTTCTTTTTTTTTTTTTATAGACAGGGTCTCACTCTGGCTAGAGTGCAGTGGTGTCATCATAGCTCACTGCAGCCTCAAGCTTCTGGGCTCAAGCAATCCTCCTGCCTCAGCCTCCCAAGTAGCTGGGACTACAGGCACACACCACCCACACTCGGCTACCTTCATTTGAAATTCTGTTCCACTTTCTCTGCCTATCCATATATCACCTATATTCGAAATCTCAGCCTTTTCACGAATGTTTATTTTCCCCCACAGCATTCCAGGTCCCGATCACTTCTCCCCTTGTGACTTTATGCCAATATCTATAAACCTTTTTCATCAATGCATCAAAAACTATTGCAACATGGTTTGAATTTTCATTTTGTTTTCTTATGAACATACTAGATTTACATGTTTTAGCTTCTCAGTTATATTTCAAACTACTTTGGAGTAGACACCAATAAAATACAAATAAAAGGCTACCTTTTCAAGCCAAGCCACTGTGGTAGAGGAAAGACACTGCTATAAACAAGACAGACGGTCCCAGTTCACACTGTGCCTATAGTCCCCGTCCTCTCTAGCACCAGCCAGCCTTGTGTGTATTAGTGGAGATAAGGCTGTGTTCAGCGACTGTGCTTACAGAATTCCTGCTAGCACATCATAAATCAGACTTTTCATGTTATACAAAGTACCCATGGAACATGAAAAAAAATTATGAAGACAAGTCTGTATTCCCAAGTTTAAAGTCTAACACAAAGAAATCCCCTCCTTCTCCCTACCCAAATATCTTTTCTCCTCTCACAAAAAATATCCAGAAGCAAATCTGTACTGAATCCTGTTTCAGTGGCTGTCTTAGTCTGTATTCTGTTGCTTATAACAAAATAATTGAAACTGGGTAATTTATAAAGAAAATGAATTTATTTCTTACAATTTTGGAGGCTGAGAAGGTCACAGTCTAGGGGCCACATCTGGTGAGGGCCTTCATGCCAAGGGGGCTGAGTGTGCTCACATGCTAACATGCTAACATGCTAACATGCCAACATGCTAATATGCTAGCTCTCAGGTCTCCCTTCCTCTTCTTGTAAAGTCACCAGTTCCACTCCCGCGATAACCCGTTAATTCATTTATGAGGGCAGATTCCTTATGACCCAATCACCTCTTCAAGGCACCATTTCTCAATACTGCCACATTGGAGATTAAATTTCAACATGAATTTTGGAGGGCACAAATATTCAAGCCATAACAGTGGCCTGGGGGGGGGGTGGTTATCATAGGAGCCATATTGAAATATGTTCTTTGTGTACTTTGTAAGGTAATCTATTTTATGAGACCCAATGGAAACGAAATGCCAGCTCCCTCTGGCATAGTATGTTCATTTTTTTCTAAATGTCAATATATACACCATACCAAATGGATTACAAAGTCTCCCAATCTTTCTGGGCCACATGTTTTGCTCTTCTAAAATTAGAGAATTATGCTTGATAATATTTAAGGTTTCTCAAGTTATAGAATTCTACGATTGTACTTATATATGTACCTCCTAGAGGTAGAATCAGAGTGGTAGATATAGTAAGAATGAGAAACAAAAAAAAATTTTTTTTAGCAGTAAAATGAAAATGGGATGGAAGAGGTATGGTCAGAGGGGCCAGCGTGTGGATTCAGATGAGCTCCCACCGTCCTTACTGGAACTACTGCCCAGCCACTCACTACAGATAGACACGTTTGGGTGCAAATTGATCCATCAAAACTTAACCTGATGGTTTTGGATAAATACTTGGCTTTTGAAAAATCTCTTTTGTGCAACATAACACATGTGAAAATATCAAAGCCAGGTAAAGTCCCTAATTATTCCTTCAGCTCTACAGACAGAAATGGAGTCATTCTTATAGCATGAGAAGGGCAGATAAAGCCTAGTCTAGTGTTTTTCAAACTTTAACATGCTACAATTTACCTGGGGATCTTGTTTAAATGCAGATCCTGATTCAGAAGATTTGGAGTGAGGGCCTGTTATTCTGAATGGTAAGCAATGATAATTAGCCCAAACCCAACCAATTTGTATCACAGAGAATATAAGTACCTTTTTATTAATAACTTGTGGCACTGTGAGTGTGTTGGAACTGATACAGAGAACACACCTACCAGTGATAGCTTTGCCATAGTTTGGGGCTGACCATGGTTTTCTCACAAATGTATCCTTCTAGCCTGATCCTCTCTTATACCTGGGCACTGCCCTTTAGCTACATCAGATTCTACTGTAAGCAACATGCTTACGCCCAGACATGTTAGCAAGCCTGATTCTCCATCAGTTTAGTAATTGGCAACATTCATTTGTATATTACTTTATTTGTTTTCTAGATCAACTGCCAAGCCCACAGAACTCCCTCTGGATATCCTTATCTGGCTCGACAGGTCTTTTCTATCACAATTGGGAGCTTCCAGCCAATATTGGTTAAGGCACAACAAATGTTACCGCTGTGTATTTTTGGGGTTTGAGTGAAATTCAAGAATTGTGTTAGTTGAGCCTCCAAGGTGCAGTTCATTTTGAGTCGGCCATGAAATTTCCCATAATTGTCCTTTCTGAAGTGTCAGGGATGAATTATCATTGATATGTAATAAGCATATCAAGCCAATAGTCATCATCTGGGGCACAGCCCCAGCAAGATGAGTTTGTATAGCACTCTATCTGCATTCACATCTGGTACTGTCAAATGAGCAAAGTAGACCCTGATACATAAGGCAGGCAGCAGTGCAGGAAGTCATTGCTCATCATACACAATTGCTTGAACAGGCTGTCTTCTTGGTTCTCAGCAATGCATAGTATCAGTGACAGAGGCCAAATTCACAATGTATCCTCCAGTTCAAAAATAGGTTTCCTCTAAAAACTATAAAAGTATCAATACGATAAACACAACCAACATAACACAAGCCAAATGGCAATTGCAACCTGCTTATATTCAAGAGAGTCATCAAGGGATGCAGATTAGTATCTTTTCCATAAATTTCCCAAATACATTCTTTGGGTGAATCTTATAGTATGGATCCATTCCAGTTCTCTTTCTCTGAGGAAAACAAATCTAGGGGCTTTGCCTAGCATTGGCCAAGATTCAACACCACATTTGAGATGGCTAAAAGCATTATTCTCTTGCTCTGAGGATGCTGTCTCAAGAAAAGAATAATGATTTTTCCATTTCCTGGCATTGTTACCAGTTATATACTTCCTTCCCATCTCCCACAATTTTCACTTGTTTTTGTTTATTACCTAGCTTCAGCCTCTCTGGGTGGGAGTCTCTGCCCAACCACAGGGCAAGCAGCAGACACAGCCTTGCCAGAGTTTTCTCTTTTGTGCCTGTCTGGGAAAGAAGAGTTGTGTTAAAAAGGTTAAGAATGATGGGACTACTTCTACTATTAGGCAGTGAGGTAGCTCTTTATGGTCAGGCCTTGGTAGCCATATGACATAAAGTCACTGTCCAGCTCACTGTGCCACTAAGAATATATTGCATCAAATTTGGATGAATTAAAATGGTATCCTGAATACTGTTTCCACATCTTGGCTATTGTGAATAATGCTGCAGCGAACACGGGAGGGCAGATGAAGTGGTGATTTCATTTCCTTTGGGCATATGCCCAGAAGAGCGATTGCTGGGTCGTACGGTAGTTCTATTTTTAATTTCCTTAGGAGCCTCCACACTTTTTTCCATAATGCCTGTACCAATCTACATTCCCACCAGTTCTATAATATATTTAAATTAAACCTGAAATTTCTTGTTATCCTCCTTGGATTTGGTACTGCTTAATATTCATTATGGAGGACAGTTTGAGCAATTCTAAAAATTCCTTTACCAATTAAAATCAGGCGAAGGGTAGAACTGCCAGCGATGGCAAAGCCCTCCACTCACAACTACATTTATTCCAACTATGCACTCAGGTACAAGTCACAACACTGCAGGTTTTGCAAATTTGGGTTTTCATTTTTGTTTTGCTTATTTTCCACTTTCCAGTGGTTTCACCATAACCCTAGTACTTAACATCTCAATACCACCATATCCTTAAAGGCTTGTTTTTGGTCTCCTGATATTTTCCTCCCACTATATAGCAGATACACATTGTTCACCAGTATCCAATAGTCCCATCACCCCAGGGCTATGCAATTTAGACATAGCATATAGCCTTGGATTCCCCAGTGGAATTCAAGTCAATCATCTTTTCTTTCACCACGTCAATGGGTGGAGTAAACTCAGTCCTCGGCTCTAACACATTCTTTTCCCACTTCCCATCAGCATCACTGGATTTAAATTCATCCAAGCTGGGATAAACAGGACAAACTAGGCAGGGCAGTTGCCTCTGCAGAAGTAATTTTTATTCCTCCTAGCTAGCAATAATGTGCAACCTGGCAAGGTGCAAAGTGGACACATTTTCCTTTCTTTTCTAAATACTTGCTTCAACTTCAAGGGGGTCTGACTCTTCTCCCCCAGCCCCATCAGTGATGTAATTTTCACTAAAGCGCTTTTGTTGTAACCAGTATTTCTGGCTCTTTCCCTCTCGTTTTGTCTCTCCTTTTTAATGTATCTGGTCAATTTTACAACAGTCAAAGCTGTATCATCCAAATTCCATCGATAATATTTGTTCCTGGTAATCTTTCAAAGATCTTTTACTGCTTCAAATCTAGGGTGGGTAGACAACCATCCTGGCTTCAAAATGTTGTCCTATTTCCATGCTGGCCAAGGAAGAGTAAGTCTACTGTAGTCTCATAACAACTCCGGACAAGATACAAAAAGCAACCGCCTGAGAGCTCTAAAAATTAAACAGTGGAAGGCAGAGTGGGAAGAGAAACCAAAACTTTAACAATGACAAGGATAGCAGAGAGTTTTCTCATTTTTTTCCCTCCTTTATCACCCTCCTTTGACCCAAGGGTGACCACTGCACAGCAGGCACAGGTAACAAGAACTTCAAAAGATACCCTCTTTTTCTTGCCAAAGGACCAGAAAAATAGGTCCTTATTTACATCTTCTATTTCTTTGCTAAGACTTTCTATTTTTTCCGTTTGTTTCAAGTATGTTTGAAATTGCTTACTGAAGTATTTTTTTTATGATGGATGCTTTAAATTTCCTGTCAGATATTAATAATGCTAACATCTCTATCATCTGAGCATTGGCACTGGTTAATTGTCTTTTCTCATTCAAGTTAAGAGTGTCCTGACTCTTATGATGAGTGATTTTGATTATATTCTACACATTTTGAGCATTGTTATGAGACTCTAGATCTTATTTAAATATTGTGGTTTAGCAGTCCTTTTCTGACACAGATCAGTGAGGGAGAGGAGAGAGAAGGAACCTTCTCATTTCTCCCAAGTGAGGACGGAAGCCCAAGTTCCGCATGTGTTCTCTACTGCCACCATAGGGGAGGAAGGGGGTTCATTACAGCCAGATGAGGATGGAAGTCTAGCTTCCTCAGGCAGCATGTGCTGAAGGGGATGTAGTCACTGTTTATTCTGCATTGTGGTGATCGCATTAAGATGGTTAGTGTCTAAAATGTTTCATTCTGGACTGCCACTTTCCTGGTCGTTTAGCTAGGGAGAGTAAGTTTTCTTTGGGAATTATTTTGTCTATGCCCATTGGTATTTCCAGATTGCCTCCTTCTTCAGCACCCAGTCCAGGGCATATAAATCAATAGCAACAAGAACAAAACAAAAACAGGGAAACCTGTGAGGTTTTCTTCAAGTCATAGGTCCATAACCTGCCTGTCTTCTCTCTACTTTCCAAAGTCTTCTATGTTTGCTTCACATATAATGTTCAGGATTTTTAGCTGTACTTGATGGAAGGACTAGGGAAAAGGTTGTCTCTTCCATCTTGTCTTACAACCAGAGAAACACTAATTGTTTTTTTCCCCAAAATATTAAAGGGTACAAATGTGTTTGTTACATGGATACCTTGTATAATGTTTAAGTCAGGGCTTTTGGTGTGCCTGTCACCAGAATCGTGTTCATTGTATCCAATAAGTAAGTTCTCCCTAATTGTCTTTTAAAACAGAACAATCAACTTTCTCCAGACAATTTTAACAGGACTCAGTGTTTCATGGCATAATATCCAAAATGTTTAAGATACAATCTAAAATTTCTCAAAACATCAAAATCTAGGAAAATGTGCCCAATTACCAAGGGAAAAGACAATCAAGAGACAGCAGCCCCAAGATGACTCAGATATGGAAATTATCAGAAAAACACAATAAAACAGCCATTATAACTCCAGTTTGTGAGGTAAAGGTGAAAACTCTTAAAATGAATGCAGAGATAGAAGCTTTCAGCTGAGAAATAGAAACTATAAAGATAAACCAAATAAAAACTTTAGAACCAAAAATTATAATATCAGAAACAAAAATATCAGTGGATGGGCTCAATAGCAGAATGGAGGTGAGAGGGAAGAGTGGATAAGAAAGGGATTATCTGATCTGGAGAACAGAGAAAAAGGGATTGAAAATAAATTAACAGGGCCTTAGGAACTTGTGAGGCAATATTAAATGGTCTAATATTCATATCATTGGTATCACAGAGGAAGAGAAGAAACAACTAGCAAGAGAAAAATACCTGGAGCAATAACACTGAAAACTCCCCAAATTTGAAGAAAGGCCTAAATCGACAGATTTGAGTAGTTTGGCAAGCTACGCACAGGGAAACTCAAAGGAAACCCAGACATGTAAGAAGAAAATTGCTGAAAACCAAAGATTAAGAAAAGCCATAAAATGACCCACAAAAAAAGATACACTATATCCGTGGGAAATAACAATCTGAATGACCGTGGATTTCTCATCAGAAACTAGGAAGGTCAAAAGACCATAGAACAACATCTTCAAAGTGCTGAAAGAAAATAACTGCCAAGCCTCAATTTTATGAAAATATCCTTCAGGGATGAAAGCACAATAAATATATTCTCAAATGAAGGAAAATTAAGGAGTTTGTTGCCAGTAGAATTGCTCTAAAATAAATGATAGAAGAATTTTTTCCAGTTCAAGGAAAATGATACCAGGGTAATATTAGGAAGTTCAATAATGAAGGCAGAACAACACAAGTGGGTATATATCTGAGTAAATATTTTTAAAAATTGCTTTTCTCTTCTTAAGTTATTTTAATATATGTAGCCATCAGAAACAAAAATTGTAGCATTTTCTGGGGTGGCTTTTCAGTTTATTTAGATTAAAACATATGCCAATTATTATATAATAACATAAAAGAAAAAGATTGAAGAGAAGTGTTCTTTGCCTGAAGTGGTAAAATATTAACCCTAAGAAGACTGTTAATGGTTTCACAGGTATATTGCAATCCGTAGGGCACACGTGCATACAATGTG
This sequence comes from Indri indri, assembly GCA_004363605.1. Lineage (NCBI taxonomy): Eukaryota > Metazoa > Chordata > Mammalia > Primates > Indriidae > Indri > Indri indri. The sequence continues at coordinate 36,954 of RJWJ010006684.1, read as the reverse complement.
CGCGCACACAAAACCCGTAGTGAAAAACTCAATAATAACATAAAATAGAATATTTTTAAAAATACAACAATCCAAAAGAAGATCAAAAAGATCACTGCAAATTAATCTGTGCCCATAAATATAAAAAGGTAGATAAAATAGGATAATTCTTTGAATGACAGACACCACCAAAATTGACTCAAGAAAAAATAGATAAAATGAATAATCGCATATTCATTAAAGAAATTAAATTTGTACTTACAAACCTTCCAACAAGAAAACTCCATGCCCAGAGAATTTGGCTGGCAAATTCTGCCAAACATTCAAAGAACAAAAAATATCTATTTTATATAATCTTTTTTCCAGGAAATAGAAGAAAAGGAAACACTTCTCAGCTCATTTAAAATGAGATCAGTATTACTGATACCAAAACCAGACATAGAAATTACAAGAAATAAAAACTATAGAAAAATATCATTCATGAATGTGGACAAAAATTTTCAACAAAATATTAGCATCTTGCAAATGTGCAACATGTTAAAAAGATAATGTATCATGACCAAGTGGTATTTTCCCAGTAGTTAAGGCTAATTAAATATTAAAATATCAATTAATGTAGTTCACATTATCAACACAAGAAATACTACACGATGATATAGATGTAAAAAGGAAAGCATTTTACAAAATTCAACAGCCATTGATATGAACCTTTAGCAAACTAGGAATACAAATGTTATTAGCCTAATAAAGGACATCTGAAAAATCTCTACATCCTACATCATACTAAATGGTGAAAGAATGAATGTTTTGCCCCTGATATTGAGCAGCTACAAAAAAAAACACCCTATATACTATATACTATATTTACTAATAAAAGACTGAAGTCTTTCCCTTAAGATCAATAATGAGGCAAGGATGTCTGCTTTCACTCCTCTGTTCAATATCATATTTAGAGTCCTAGCTAGTGCCATAATGCAAAAAAAAAAAAAAAAGAAGAAGAAGAAATGTACTACAGATTGGAAAGGAACAAATGAAATTACTTCTATTTATAGGAGACATGACTGTCTACATAGGAAATCTAAAATAATCTGTTAAGAAACTCTTAAAACTAGTAAATGAGCTTAGCAAGTTTGCAAGCTATGAGGTCAATATAAAAAAATTAATTGTATTTCTATATACTAGCAACAAACAAGTGGAAATAAAAATTCGGAGAGGAAAAGTATCATTTAAAACAGCATCAAAAATACATACAAATGAAATACATACAAATGTAATAAAATATGTGCAGGATAGGCATGCTGAAAAATGTTAAACACTGATGAAAAAAGTCAAAAAGATCTAAACAAATGAAGAAATATACAATGTCCATAGACTGTTTAATCAATATTATTGAGTAGCTAATTCTCCCAAAATTTGTCTATAAATTTAAGGCAATCCCAGCAGGATTTTGTATAGATATTGGCAAACGTATTCTAAAATTTATACGGAAAGGCAAAGGAACTAGAATAGCCAAACGATTTTGAAAAAGAAGAACCAAGTTGGAGGATTCATACTACATAATTTCAAGATTTACAGTAATGAGAACTGTAGTACTGGTGAAAGGATAGACATATAAATAATGGAACAGAGTAAGAAATCCATAAATAGATTCCCAAAAATATAGGCAATGATTTTTTTACAAAGACACAATGGAAGTTTGAAGGAGCAAAAATAGTTTTTTGAACAAATGGTGCTGAAACCTCCATATGCAAAAAAAAAAAAAAAAAAGAACTTCAACACATAACACATACCTGATATAAAAATTAACACAAATGGACCACAGACCTAAATGCAAAACATAAAAGTATAAAACTTTAGAAAAAAACATAGGAGAAAATTCTTGTGACCTTAAAGATTTCTTAGGCATGACACCAAAAACATAAGCTGTTCTAAAAAAAAAAAAAAGTTGTTGAAATGGATTTCATCAAAATTAAATACTTTAGTCTTTGAAAGACACTGTGAAGAGAGTGAAATGAAAGCCACAGACTGGGAGAAATATTTACAAATCTCATTACTGACGAAGGACTTGTGTGAGGAATAAAGAAGTCTCAAATCTCAGCAATAAGAAAATTAATAATCCAGGGGAAAAAAGGCAAAAGATTTCAAGACACTTTAGCAAAATAGATGTACAAATGGGAAAATAAGCACATGGATAAATGCACATCATCATTATTCATTATGAATAATTACTTAAAACTGCAGTGAGATATCACTAAACACCTATTAAAATAGCTAAATGTTAATTAATTAATTAATTTAAAGCCATTAACGATACCAAATGCTGGTGAGGATGCAAAGCACCAAAACTCATTAGTCTCATGCATGACTAACGGAACTACAAAGTGGCATAGCCTCTTGGGACAACAGTTTGGCGGTTTCTTTCATAGCTAAACATAACTTACTATAAAACTCCACAATCCCATTTCCAGTTATTTATCCAGAGAAATAAAAACTTATGTTCACACAAGAACCTGTACATGGATGTTTGTAGCAGCTTAATTAATAATTGCAAAGTACTGGAAACGAGCCAAACGCCCTTTGACTGGTAGATGACAAACAAACCCTGGTACATCCATAAAAAGGAAAACGACTCAGCAATTAAAAAAAACCCATCAAACTGTTGACACAGAACAAGAATGAATCTCAAACACATCATGCTAAGTTTAAAAATATACTCAGTAGACTACGTACTGCATGATTCCAAGTACATGACATCGTGGGACCGGCAGAACTACAGGGACAGAGAACAGATCAGGGGTTGTCAGGGGTTCGGGCTGCAGAGGGCGTCATGAGAAACTTCTTTGCGTGATAAAACTGTTATCTATCTTGATTGTGCTGGTGGTAATTATATGACTCAATGTATGTGTCGCAACTCATAGACTTGTACATAAAAAGTAAATTTTACTATATGTAAAATTAAAATATAATCATATAGTTTAAAATATAATAAATTAAATTCAAATCTTGCTGGATCCTCTCTCCATGTAGTTTTTCCACTCCAGTGTGCTTTTGCCTGATATCTAGCCACAATTCTATGACTGTAGTATAAGTGGAGAATAGACTTTTGTGAACAATCAGTAGTGTTCACTATAGAAAGTTTAATGCTAAATGGGATTATTCACTAATGCAAACCCTTTCTAGATAGGCCCATAAAGAGAAAGCATGAGAAGATTAAAAATTTGCAGGTGGCAGAATAAAAAAAAAAATTGAAGCAATTCTCTTTTCCATATAGAGACTTAGTAAAACCATTGCAGGCTATTTTATAAACTATTAAGAGATGAGAAAACCAACCCCAAAGGAATAGACAGGAAAGTGCAAGGCAGGGTAAAAAGAGAAGAATGCCGCGTAAAAGGGAGGAGAGAGAGAGTTGGAAAGGGAAGACAAGATTAAGGGGGAAGAGAATATGATAGAAGAAATAGGGAGTGTATAAGATTTGTATGTGTTTCTTATGCAGAATGTATTTCTCACAGCTGTAGCCAGAAAGCAAAAACAAAGTCAAGTGAGTACTAACTGTTCCATCTTTTTGGTAAGTTGAATTAACTTTCTCACACAGTGAAACAAATTACTAAAAGTCTCCCTCATTGCAAAAAGATTGTTGATTATATTCCCTTCGTGCTAGCATATAAAAATATAACTGTGTGTCTCAGAAAATGAAATTGTCAATGTTCTTTCATGAGTACCTCTGAGGCCAGTTGTCATATCCCTTAAATGTAGAAAAACTGCTTTCCCCATAGATTTTATTAATAAGTTGAAAACAACACTGAAATCAATTTATAAGCCAGATAAGGGTTACCGTAAAGTTATAAATAAACCATGTGGAACTTTAACATTTGTAACAGTGCAATATGAGGTGGGTATCTTCATAGCATAGGAAATAACTTCTTTCATTAAAATAAAACACTAAGTTCTTCAAATAAAACTATATTCACTAAAATACCAATGAAAAGACATAGAAAGACAGGCTGGCAAGAGCACTATAAATTAAAGCTAAGAGAAGACAATATACCAAATTCTGAGGCTCCCCACTAAATGTATTGCCTATTGGGATGAATTGAGAAGAATGGTCTTGAATGATACACGATGTTTTCCAACCTACAACCAAAAACATGGCAGAATTTTCTTTCGGGCATTCCCAATGAGCACGCTTAGAAGAGACATTGTGGTTTCTGCCTTCCTGTTCTCTAATGCGCCTTCGTCTAGTCCCAGCACAGCGAGAGCCAATCCTCCTATAGTGTCTGTTCCTATAACCCAGGTAAGGCTGACTCCACCCAGTTCCAGGATCAGGCCTGTGACCTGAGCATGGAGAGTCGGAACACTTCGGCTCCCTTAATATAGTGATTGAGGAATGGGCACCTGACCCAACCCTGGCCAGTCAGAGCAAAAAAGACTCCAGTTTAGGACTTTTCTTGAAATTGTTGGGAAAGCGAAGATCTTTTTCTATTAGACTTGAATTATAGGTATGTGTATTTAAAGATATTGGCATCTATCTCATTGCCACATGGAGAGAGTTGAGAAATATCCCAATGCGGGGAAAGCAGAGCTGAGAGATACACAGGGAGACTGAGTCCTAGCGGCCTTGTTAAGTCTCCGGCTCTAATTCTGTAGATCTACCTTTGCATTTTCCAATTATTTGAGGGAATAAGTTTACTATTTTTTATTGGACTCTTTGAATCAGGCTTTTGCCAAATCTAATAGAAAGCAACCAACTAATAAAACTCATAAACTACTCTTTATCATTCAAGTTCCTAAAAACAAATAAACAAACAAACAAAAACAAATACAGCAGTAAACAGTAAAGGACCAGTAGACGTATTAGTTAATTGCAAAAGTTAGTAGGGAAAGAGACAAGGAGAACGGTGCATGCAAGAGGTATAGCACATTGTTCGTAACTGAAAACTCTGCATGTCTTCCCGTCTTAGTCAGATCTGATGACCTAAGCAGGGATATCTCAGTTAGTAGGACAAAACTACTAAATAATTAAGACCTGTTAATTACTGTAATAAAGCTAGTGGCTATGCACGTTAGCCTAACCTTTAGGGATAAATCTAAGAGAACAGGACACCATTAACACAAAAGTAGGTGGAGGGCACAGATAAATTCCACCCACCCATCTAATGGCTAGCACCTAGGCTTGGACCTAATTGTTTCTATTTAATGAGAAATACACAAAAAATATACATATATGTTTATGTGTATGTATACTATATGTGTACATGTGTCTGTATGTGTGTATGTAAATATATAAAAATAATACGTAATATGGAGCCTATGAAAAACTACTTCAGCCTTAAAACAAGAAAACACTCTCTCAAAGAACAGGAAGAACAACAGAACTGCGAAAATATTTACTCCAAGAAAACGATGAAAATTTAGTGGGCAACCACTAAACACCCTCAAAAACTTGAAAGCGCGCAGCCTTGCCGACACAGGAGCAGGGAGTCGTAAGGAGAGAACTGGCTAAAGTGAAAATAGAAAAGTGAAATTAGCTGACACAGGACAAGGATGTAAGAATACAAAAATAATCCAGCAAAAGGGTTAATGCTTACATTTGTATGGAACTAAGGAAATAAACATCTCATGTCAGTGGATGGCGGAAAGGTGTCCAGCAGATTAGCTCACCCATGCCTGATAAAAGCTTACAGTAAGCCAGGTGGTGAATTGGGGAACAAGGTCACTCACGAAGGAGGAGGAGGGAAGAGCAATGTGAACAAGTCACCTAAGGGCAGGCATGGTGCCCTGGGGAAGCGTGGCATTGCCTGGCGGCATCCGCACCCACATGAGAAGGGTACATGAGGGGTTTAAAAGATGTGACTTTTCCCCACCATTTTGTGTTCTATTTACATAAGGATAAGACCTTGAGTGAAATTTGTGTATAGCTCAGTTCAACGATGAGTTTGAGTCTGCCGGTCCGAAAACGCAAGCAGTCTCTCTACTGGAATGTTTATGTGAATCATTGATCCACGAAATCACACTCTCCTCACCTTACTGATGTGAACATTTAACATAAGGTTTACATCTGCAATTCTTTGCAATTTCTCACTGAAAGCAATCTCTGTTCATCCCAAACAACCAGAGAACAGCATATCCGCAAATCTGAGTGCAGTCTGCTTTCAGCTACACTTGGTGCCATTTGGGCCCCTCTAATGGCCTTCAGCTTTGTATTGAGAAGCAGGACCCCTCTGGTCCCCCCTTCTATCAGCAATATCAAGGTAAGGGAAGCTTTTTAAAAGTTTCTACCTGGAAGCCAGGTGCAGTGCCTCATACCTTTAATCCCAGCACTTTGGGAGGCCCCAAGGTGGGAGGACTGCTTGAGGCCAGGAATTTGATACCAGCCTGGGCAAATAGCAAGACCCCATCTCTACAAAAAATTAAAAACTTAATTGGGCATAGTGGCACACCTGTGGTCCCAGCTATTCAGGAGGCTGAGGCAGAAGAATCGCTTAAGCCAAGGAGTTTGAGGTTACAGTGAGCTGTGATCTCACCACTGTACTCCAGCGTGGATCACAGAGTGAGACCCTGTCTCTAAAATAAAAGAAATGTTTCTGCTTGGGTCTGATTCTCCATATGGCAGCCACATTTGGATTATGACATATGTATATCAGTGGTGTTCAACCAAAGAGATTTTGTTCTCTGGGTTCGGCAATGCCCAGAGACATTTTTGGCTGTGATAACTGGGGAAAGGGAGCAACTGACATCTCATGGGCAGAGGCCAGGAATGCTGCTAAATATTCTACCATGCACAGGACAGCCTTGCACAACAAAGGATTATCCTATGCAAAATATCAATAGTGCCACGGTTCGGAAACCCTGATCTGTATCTATTTCAATATCCACATCCTCATCTGTATCTATTTTTAAACCAAGTACTTGTTTGGAGTTTCTGGTAGTTTTTGCAGTTTGGGATGTTTGGGGTTGTCTTATAAGCATGTTTGATAGGTTAAGAGACAATCAGATTCATTAGCAGACGTATCGAAGGCCCTGAATGACGTCTTCAGGAATATTAACCATTCAGAGTCAGTTTCTGACTCCAGCTGCAGTGCCCTTGCTCTGACAAATAAACTCCTAAGAGGAACAGACCATCTATTAATAGTTGGGAAGGGAAATTTCCATAGTTCTAAAGATTGCACTCCTCTGTGGCATTTGTTAAAAATAATAGCAAAAAAGTGGAGGAAAATAGGAAACTAGCTTTAAGCATAAAATATCAGCATAATTATACTTTTGAATACATAGTTAATTGGTACTTCTTTACCCTGCATAATAGTATATTAATAACATAACATTATAGTAAGTTGAATTTACTCTTGAATGGGTCTTAGACTCAGGTAATATTGTTCATCTCTGAGAATCACTGAGAGTACAAAACTTATGTTCACACTGGTAAGTGGATAGATAATTTATAACATAAAATAAATCAGAATATTCTTTATTTCTTTTTCAAAACTAAGAAAATATAAATGGTAGAAACTCTCACTCTGACAAAAGAGTTCAAAGGGGAAGGAAGCAAGAGTGAAGCTTGAAACTTCTTTAGTTTGCAAGGGCCCAATTCTCTCTGTGAGAGTAAAAAGATAAAGCTAAATTTTGAGCCATCATATTAATACTTTAAAAACTGGTTTTGGGGCTGGGCATGGTGGCTCATGCCTGTACTCCTAGCACTCTGGGAGATAGAAACAGGAGGATCCCTTGAGGCCAGAATTTTGAGACCCATCTCTACTAAAAATAAAAAAAAAATTAGCTGGGTGTGGTGGTGCACTCCTATAGTCCCAGCTACTCCAGAGGCTGTGGCAGGAGGATCGTTGAGCCCAGGAGTTTGAGGTTTCAGTGAGCTATGATGACATCACTGAATTCTAGCCCAGGTGACAAAGCAAAACTCTGTCTCAAAAAGAAAAACAACAACAACAACAAAAAACTGGTTTCAGTATAAGTATAATGAGAAAATTTGTAATTAATGAAAAAAATTGTAATCATTGTATTATTTTATGGGCATTTAAAAAAGTCTTTAGATTACTTAAAATTTGCTGTGTTAGACTTATGAAAACATTAAGGTTAAAACATATATTTAAATATTAGGAAATTTTAGTGGGTTACATTAACAAGTTTTTACTTATAGTCTTATAAAGAGTTTATAAATATTTGGAAAAACCTGAATCAAGAGATGTTGATGGACATACGAATAAAAGTGAGAATTCCTCTGCACACATAAAAAGTCCTCTATAAAGCTGTATGTTTTACAAAATATCATTTGGTGTCTGCCCCTGCTTTAGGTCTCTCTGATTATAATGACATAAGAAAAAAGAAAACCTGCAGAGAGAAAGCCTTGGTCAGAGAAGACTGCATTGCCCTGTTACAAAATCCTTCTCCTTCCACATCACAGCATTACGTGTAAGAGTCCCCGTTTGAGAATCAGACTTCCTGGGGTCGATTTCTGTGGTTCCACCTCTTACTAGTGGTACCACCTTGAACAAATTATTTAATTTGTTTAACCATTCTCTGATTCAGTTTATTCATCGATAAATGATAATAAAGACAGAACTTGCCCTATAGAGTTGCTATGAGAATTGAATGAGGTAACATTTTGAAAGACTTTGCATAATGCATGAAAGCTGGGTGGCATTATTACATTACTCTAAACACTGAACCCTTTCTCCCTATGCCCTAGGATAGGCAGGGTTGTTAGGATTCTTTTAGCATGTTAGAGACCCAATCCTGAAAATCAGAAGGGAAACTAACCAAAAACTTCCAAAACCTACCTTTGACTTCAGCAAACTGTGAAAGAAATATAAAGCTACTTTTACTAAAATGTTCTATTAACTCATTTCACAGATACGAAATATTTACAGGGTTGAAAATAAAACATAAGATATATCATTGAGTTCTGTTTAATACTCAAATCTGAGTAAGATAAAATTCAGATGGAAGGAGACGTATGGAGTTTCATGATGGTGGTGACAAAGGTGTGGGGAGGTTGACATTTGCAGGGATGCCTGCTGCACGCCACACACTCGTCAGGGTACCTGACATCCGTTTACTCACTTGGTCCTCAGTGCAGCCTTGCAAGTGGGCACTACTGTGACATCCATTCTTGTGAATAAAGAAGTTAACACATAGAGCGTCTTTAACTTCTTTGAGAAGTTGAGTAGCTTACCTAGGTTTGAATGAGTGGTAAGTGACAGGGAAGTCATTACAACAAAAATGTTGAGACCTGTGACTCTGGGAACACAACGTATTTTTTTAAATTACTTTTGTCACAATAAAAACAACTCGCTCTTATAAAACAACAAGGTTAATATAAGGCTTTTAATGTTAACAACTGGTAACTCTTAGAGCTTACGATGCACCAAGAGCTGTTTTAAATGCTTTATTACATACACTGGCTTACTTAATACTCACAACACCTCTATGAAAGGGATTACTGTTATTAAACCCAATTTGTAACTAAGGAAACCAAGACACAAGAAAACTGAGGGACTTGTCCAAGGTATACATATGTTGGGGCGAGATAAAGGGGTCAGGTCATACCAGATGATCTGGATTAAAAAGACACACTTCCTCTTACTATGAAAAAATAGTCTTTAAAATATTAAGCGATAAATGCATATTGTATATATGAAAGTAATGAAAAAAGGCTACTTACAGGAAAAATAGTTGAGTACCAATGCTGATTCATAAATTCTTATTTTTAACTAATGCTTTTTAAATGTATACTAAAATCTTTCTCCTTAGTGACAATCCTGCTCTGAGTCACTGAGATTTATACAAACAAATTAGATTCAGAGAAAACTCTGTGTTTAAAGGTGGAGCTTTAAAAATGTTTCTCTGAAGTAGATATTAAATAGATTCATGAAACTTTCCCTGCCAAAGTGTACAAAACATCATTTCTTTTAAAACCTCTGCTTTTACATGATCTAGGCCAAGTAAAATAGAATATTATTTGGATTAAATGTCTTTGAGACATTCGTAAGTTTCACTATTTGCAGGGACTTCTATTTTACTAAATTCAAAAATGGCACTGTGGCCAGGCATGGTGGCTCACGCCTGTAATCCTAACACTCTGAGAAGCCGAAGCAGGAGGCTCACTTAAGGTCAGGAGTGCGAGACCAGCATGAACAAGAGCAAGACCCTGTCTCTACTAAAAATAGAAGAAAAATTAGCCGGGCATGGTGTCGTGTGCCTGTAGTCCCAGCTACTTGAGAGGCTGAGGCAGGAGGATTGCTTGAGCCCAGGAGTTTGAGGTTGTTGTAAGCAAGGCTGATACCATAGCACTCTAGCCCAGGTGACAGAGTGAGACTCTGTCTCAAAAAAAAAAAAAAAAATGGCACTGAGACAAAACACCTATAATGTTAAATAACTGGCTTTTCTGTTTCAGATACGTTTAGGCATGAACGGTCTTCATAAACTATGGTAGAAGAAATCTGGCATCATACTCAGATCTCACCAACATTTCAAGCAATGGGGAAAAATCATATGGTTTAGGTTAGTTTGAGACCTTGACTGGATGTCACAGCTTCTGTGGCTTCTGAATTGTTTAGGAAAGAAGTGGAAGGTTGGTTGCTCCTTTCTTACATTCTTTCATAAAAGAAGATAGGGGTGTTTAATAGACAATATTAATAAAAGAAAAAATATATTATCGGAGTTGGTCAACATGCATCATTAGCTGAGATTCTAGGATCCTGAAAGCAAAACCAGAGAGAGGTGAGAGAGTGGTTCTCAAACTGAAGGCTGATGCAAGGTGACCAAACTCCACAAGACGGTGGGCTTCCCCCATACCTGCACATGCAGAGCCTGAACACAGCCAAGCTGACAAAACCAATTTTAAAAGGAGGTGTCAGAGAAAAACTGGAGAAACAAAGCAGGGTCTAAGAACAGGAGGGGCAGATGCAGGCTAGAATGAGTAAGTGTGATGAGCCTTACGCAAAAGTAGATAATCTCTGCCCCAGCTAGAAGGAGAGTAGGGCCATGGGTCTTCCCCACGCACCTGGAAAGACAAAGTGACCCTTCTGGAAATTGATGGTATGAAACCAAGAGGTGCGATTACTTAAACCTTATGTAGCGTTATCTATCCTATCTGTGTAGATATGCTGTTGGGATCTGCAAAACAAGAGCCTAATACTTAGAGTCTCCAAACAAATTGTTCATTTAGGGTAGTTAAGCTCCTGGGAATCCCATGCAAAGTGATAGCCCTCCAAAGTCCAGGCAAAGGAAAAATTGTTTTGTGATTTCCATTTTTGGAACTCAGGCTGGCTTTGTTTCTGGACCATTACTCCAGCTGAAAACAACTATAAATGCTGAATACATTTATATGTTTCTATATCATCTTAACGGCCTAGAAGAGAAGATGCCAAGCAATTGCCAGGCCTAAATGTAGGTGAAAGCAGGAACCCAGAGTGGAAACTGAGCTCTGAAGCTAATTTTGATCTTAGGGTATTTGCTGAACCTAGAAAACCTGTGATATTATTTTCACTGCCTCAAAGGTTATGTGGCTGCTGTGGAGAAGTAAGGCAGACCGACTTGCCCTAGTCTCATCTGCCTTCCATTACCTAATCAGTAAGTTAACAGAACAGAGATTTTAGTGGTCCAGGAAGACCTGACAGGGCCCTAATCTCTTACCTCTGGCAGATCTTGAGGTTCTGGGCAAGCAAGAAGGGAAGGTTAAGGCAGATTTCTGAAACGCCTACTGTTGCATTGAAAACATGTTCCAATGTACAGAGGTGCTCAGCAAAGATTAGTGTATTTATTGGTTCAAGGCATATAAGGAAACAACAATTGAATCATTACCTGCTCAATAGTTAACAGAACAGAGATTTGAGTGGCTGCACACAACAAAGAATACAGACTTTGTAAATATTAGTCCAGGAAAGTCACTAAACAAACAAACAGCAATAACAAAAGCAACAGCAATAACAACCAACCCTAAGGATGAGGGGGGTGTAATTTCCAAAGTTGCCACTTGGTATTATTTTAAACATTCAGTTTTAAACAAAAATTATGAGACATGCAAAGAAACAGAAAAGTATGGCCCATACACAGGAAAAAGTAGTCAATAGAAATTGACTCAGTATGCCCAGATATTGGATGTACTAGACAAAGACTTTTGATGAACTCTTGTAAATATCATCAAAGAAATAGAAGTAACCATGTCTAAAGAATTAAAGGGAAGTATAAGAAAATGTCTCACCAAATAGAGAATATAATATCAATGAAGAGACAGAAATTATAAAAAAAAAAACCAAAGAGAAATTTTGGAGTTGAAAAGAAAATTGCAATGAAAATTCACTGCAGGTGCCCAATAGCAGATTTGAAATGGCAGAAGAAAAAAACCAGCAAACTTAACCTTAGGTTGATTGTAATTATCCATTCCTAGAAACAGGAAGAAAAAAGAATAAAGAAAAACGAACAGAGCCTCAGAGACCCCTGTGGGAAACCATCAAGCATACCAACATACAAGTAATAAGCGTAACAGACGGAGAGGAGATTAAAAAAGGGAAAAAAAGAATATTTTTTAAATAATGTTCAACTAATTCACACATTAGATGACTTCTTATCAGAAATCGTGGAGCCACAAAGCAGTGGGACACCTTATTCAAAGTACTGAAAGAAACAGACTTTCAACCAAGAATTCTATATCCCCCAAAGCTATCCTTCAAAAAAATGAGAAATTAAGATATTCCCAGATAGATAAATAAAAAGAGACTGAGACAATCCATCAGTAGCAGACCAACCCTACAAGAAATACTAAAAGAAATCTTTCAGGCTGAAATGAAAGAATACTATATAGTAACTCAAATTCATATGAGAAAATAAAAAGCATCAGTTAAAGTAACTATACATTGAAATATAAAAGACATAAATGTATTATTGTTCATAAATCTTTTCTTCTCCAATCTGATTTAAAAGGCAACTGCGTATCTCCCCAGACTCTTAGAAAAAACAAAAAATAAAAATAAAAGACAACCACATAAAGCACTTGTTATGAAACTGTATTGAAGGAATTATAATGAATAAAGTTATAATTTCTGTGAGAATAATAGCATAAAGGAGCAGTGAAGAAACGAAACTATATTGGGTCAAGGTTTATATGCAGTTGAAATTAAGTCATTATTAATATGAACTATATTGTTTTAGGTAAAGATGTTAATTGTAATTCCCAGGACAACCACTATTAAAATAATTGATATATATTTATATTCATATATTGTAATTCAAACATGTATATTTGAATTATTCAACATTTTAATCTATATTAAAAGAAACAAGGGAATTAAAATGATATAATACAAGGTATCAATTTAACTCGAAAGAAAGCAGAAATGGAGAAACAGAAAAACAAAAAAGACACAATATATGGAAAACAAATATGAAAATTCTGGATGTAAATCATACATTATCAGTAATTGCATTAAGTGTAAATGGATTAAACTTATCAATGAAAGGAAAGAGACTGGTAGAATAAATTTTAAAAGCATGATCCAGCCATAACTGTCTATCAGACACATTTCAGATTCTAAGACACAATAGGTTAAAAGTAAACGAACAAAGGAAGATAAACCATGCAAACAGTAAGTAAAGGAAAGCTGGAGTGGCTTTGCTAATGTTAGACAAAATAGACTTTAAACAAAAATTATTACTAGAAACAAAGAAGTACATTTTATAATGATAAATGATCAAACCATCAGCAAGACATAACAGTATATGTATTATTAAACATATCAGAATATGTTTAAAAACATATTCAGCTAACATCAGAGCCCCCAAAATACATGAAGCAAAACCTGACAGAATTGAAGGAAAAATAGACAATTCAATAATAATAATTGGAGGCTTTAATGCTCTACATTCAATACAGAACAAAGCTGAAGATGAACAAGGAATTAGAAGATTTGAACAACACTATAAACCAACTAGACCTAACCGAATATCTACAGAACATTCCACCCACCAACAACACAAGACACATTCGTTGCAAGGATATGTGGAATATTTTCCACCTTAGGCCATATGTTAGATCATAAGACAAATTTCAGTAACTTTAAAAAAATTTAAAACATACAAAGTTTATTCTCTGGGCACAATAAAATGAAATTAAGAATCAATAAAGGAAATTTTGGAATTTCACAACAAAGTGTGTAAATTAAACAATACACTACTAAATAATCAATGGGCCCAAAAATAAATCACAAGGAAAACTATCAAATGTTGCTAAATAAATAACAACATGAACACAACATACCAAAAATTATGGGATGCAGCAAAAGCAGGCCTTAGAAGGAAATTACTAGTTATAAACACCTGCATTTAAAAATGAAGAAAAATCTCAAATCAATAACCTAATGTTATACCTTAAGACTAGAAAAAAGAAGGGCAAACTAACTAAAAACAAGCAGAATGACAGTATATTATATAGTTTTGAATAGCTATTAATAGAATAAGGATACTGAATGTTCCCAACACAAAGAAATAATAAATGTTTGAGAGGATGGATATGCTAATTACCCTGATCTGATCACCATACATTATATATATCAAAACATCATTATGTACCCTATGAATACGTAGTTATTATTTGTCAATTTAAAAAACTAAAAGCTGAAAAAACCAGAGTGGAAATAAATGAAATAGAGAATAGAAAAACAAAAAATAATAAAAAAACAAAAGTTGGTTTTAAAGATCAACAAAATTGACACACGTTTAACTAGACTTACAAAAAAAGAAGAGATTCAACTTAATAAAATCAGGAGTGGAAGCAAGGACATCAGTACTGATCTTACAGAAATGAAAAGAACTCCAAAAAATACTATAAACAATTACATACCAACAAATTAAGTAACCTTGATGAAATGGACGAATTCCGAGAAAGACACAAAACTACTAAAACAGACTGAAGGAGAAAAGAAAATCTGAATAAGCATATCACAAGTAAAAAAATTTAATTAGTGATCAAAAGTCTCCCCTCCCCAGCGCGCACACACACACATCAAGGACCAAATGGATTCAATGAATATTATCAAACAACTAAAGAAGGATTAACACCAATCCTTCACAAACCCTTCCATAAAAAAAAAAAAAAAAGAACAGGACAGAATGCTTCCCAACTCATTCTATAAGACCAGTATTACCTTAATAACAAAACCAGACAATTATATCACAAGAAAAGAAAACCATAGATCAATATGTCATTATAAATAAAGATGCAAAAATCCTCAACAAAATACTACAAAATTGAATTCAGAAACATATAAACAGGATTATATAGAATGCAAATCAAAACTACAGTGAGTTATCACTTCACACCTGTTAGAATGGCTATTATTTAAAAAAAAAAGAAAGAAACAAAAGATAAGTGTTGGCAAGCTTATGCAGAAATTGTACTCTTACACACTGTTGGTTGGAATGTAAACCAGTGCAGCAGCTATGGAAAACAGTATGGAGATTCCTTAAAAATTAAAAGTAGAACTACCATGTAATCCACCAATCCTACTCCTGGGAATATATCCAAAAGAATTGAAATCAGATTCTCAAAGAAATACCTGCACTTTCTATGTTCATTTCAGCACAATTCATAAACAAGATATGGAAACAACCCAAGTGTCCATCAACAGATGAATGGATAAAGAAAATGTGGTGTGTGTATATATATGTATATATACACACACACACACACACACACACACATATACAATGGAATGTTATTCAGCCTTTAGAAAGAAGGAAATTCTGCCATTTGCAACAACATGATGAACCTAGAGGAGATCAGGCTAAGTGAAAGAAGCCATTCACAGGAAAAATACTGCATGATTCCACTTGCATGAAGTATCTAAAATAGTCAAACTCATAGACATAGAGTTGGTTGCCATGGGCTGGAGGGGCAGGGAAAACTTGGAGTTGTTATTCAAAGAGTATAACGTTTCAGTTATGTTAGATGAATAAATTCTGGAGATCTATTAATGCTTATAACATAGTGCCTACAGTTAACAATATGGTATTGTGCGCTGCAAAATTTATTAAAAGGGTAGACTTCATATTAAGTGTTCTTACACACACGTCCCTCACAAAAAACAAATGGATACAAGAAACTCTGGGACGTGTTAGATGTGTCTGTTACCTTGATTGTGGTGATGGCATCATGGCTATTTGCCTATGTCCAAACTCATCAAAGTATACACAATAATATGCGCAGTTCTTTGTATATAATATACCTCAATAAAGCTGATTTTTTTAAAAAGATTATATAACATGACCAAGTGGTATTTATCTGAGGAATGCAAGATGGTTTAACATATTAAAATCAATTAATGTGTAATAACTAAGTAAGGTAATAAAACACAAAAGCTACACAATCATCTCAATAGATACAGAAAAATCATTTGACAAAATCCAACACCCTTTCATAATAAAAACAATAAATCAGGAATAAAAGGAAACTTTCTCAACCTCATAAACGCCATCCACAAAAATCAAACAGCTGATATCCTAATTAATGTTGAAAAGCTAGATGCCTTCCCCCTAAGATCATGAACAAGAGAAGGATATCCATTCTCACCACTTACATACAACATTCTACTGAAAGATCTAGAGAAAAATTTTATTCATAAAAACAAAGTTTAATATACAGAGAATATAACAATTTAAAACGTATATGTTCCTATTTACATAACCACAAAATATATAAAGCAATATTTTGCATAACTATAAGGAAAAGGTTAACGCATCTACAATAAGGATACAATTTTTTTAACAAATATTCCTCAGTACCTAGTAAAATAAAGACCAAAAAAAAGAAAACTATAAAATACTTAAATAGCACACTCTACAAACTGCAAACCACATTCTTTCAAAAATATGTGAACAGTTTACAAAAATTGATCGACTTGGCCCCAAAACAAACTGCCAAAGGTTTAAAGTCATACAGATAATATACTATTTCATTGACTGTAATTCAATTAACTTAGTCACTAACAAAAATATAACTGAGAAAAATTCCATGTTTGTAAATAAAGAAATATGCTTCTAACTGATCTATGGTCCAATTAATAAATCACAATGGAAATAGATCACAAGAAAGTGAAACTATATTAAAAATGGAGAGGAAGGACTACATAATGTAATAAAAGAGGAAGAAAGGAAGTGAAAGAACACTTGAAAATATAAAAATATAAAATGAGAAAAAGAAAATACTAGGTTGTGGAAATTGAGACTATCTTTAGAAACAACAGAAGTAAACATAAAATAACAAGTACTGAGAATTTTTATTTTTTATTTGTATATATTATTTTTTATTTGTATATATTTGTACAAGTGCAAATTTGCTACATTGATATATTGCATTGCAGTGGGGACAGGTCCTTCAATGCACATATCACTGGAGCAACACACATTGTACCCACCTAGCAACTTCACGCCACGCACCCCGCTCTCACCTCCTCAGCCCTCCAACCCTCTGAATCTCCATTGTCCATTAAGAACTGAGAATTTTTAGAAAGCAAAGCAGAGTGGATGAAATTTTCCATCTAATCTTGATTTTTTTAAACTCAGTAAAGTGGTAATATATGGACATTCTCTTAACACAAACACCACACATAGATTTCAAACCACTAGTTTGACTGACTTACTATCAGAACAGAAACAGCAGAAAAATGAAATCAAAATAAAAGAAAATGGGGTAATCACTCGGTGGTTCTCCCATAAACACATTCCTAAAATGTGTACGCCTTTTCTCAAAAAAAAAAATTATATAAATGAAGAAAAGAAAACAGGTTTAAACTGAAGGAAGAGAGATATTTTCTTAGGAAGAAAGACAGAGGGCAAACTAGAGAAACAAGGTTTTAAAGACCAGACGAGGCATACCTAAAATGGAAAAAGACCTCATCCTGGGATTGGAAAAGAGAGAGATGTACAAGTTGTAGAGCAGAAAGAGTGGAGCCCAAATACGACTGAGAAAGGAAGAGAGATGAGTCTCAGACAGCCTGGGATAACCCAGCCCTTGTTCTTCACGGGAGCCAAGATGAGCAGCCTTCCTTAAAGGGGCAGCGAGCCATAGTGAGATCAATTGGAAGAATCACCCTTGAAGATTGAGAAAGGTATGCAAAGTTGCTAAATAAAATTTGGGCCATGCAAGAGGGAAAAACCAAGAAGAATAGAATCAAATACTCAAGAAATGATTGGATGGGTTTCAAAGTAGCACAAAGTTTATTGTAAGTGGGTGATAGCTATGCCTTGTGGGGACATGCCCCAAAAATGTACGGAATTGGGACTCTAAGAGAAGGCATCAAGATAGGGTAAGATAAAAGGAAGCCGGGCAGGACAACAATAGAACAAGTGTAAGCTTGCGTCTTGTTTGTTGGATAGAAAAATACCTCCTATGTCAGATTAGTCAATTTAAAAAGGTGAAGATGGATGAGGTTTATTTCAACAGCTGATGCTTTTAGTGGATCCATAACTTAATGACTCGTCTCTCTGACAATGGGAGACCCCACAAAAGAAATTCTAGAAGAGCACATGAGAAAACAAACATATGGGCCAGGATAAAAAAAAGGAATTAAAAACAAAAATGTCCTCAATTTTGGATTTTTCTATAGAACAGAATAAAGGAAATAATTTAAAAAGCAGTTTAAATGTGAGGGATTCAGCTGGGTTTTCTGAAAGGAGTAGGGGAAGAGCAGAGGGAAAAAGAAATACTGGAGACATAGCCCGCAACTGGGGAAATAGAGATGTTTGAGTAAGAAATGCTGTTCAAGGCTCGAAACGTGCAAAGGTTGAGGGAACACGTCTTGGGGAGCACATGACAGAAGTATTCGTCCACCTACGCCCCCAGAGACACGTGCTTGAGATCCGACAAGGAGACCTTCGCTTTGGAATCTGCTGAGGCTCATTCTCCAGTTGGAACAAAAGTGGAGACTAAGTGAAAACCTGCAGGTTTCACAGGCATTTCTTTAGCAAAAGGAAGTTGCAGAGGCCTCAGTGGCATGAACTGAACTTGGCTCGCAAGAGAGTGGAGGCTGCTGCCAGACGATGCCCACACTCAAAAGGTAAGTGGAAATGAAATTTTGCATATTCTTGTTAAGGCAACAGTAGAGACCCGGACAAGACCTGGTGACTGGGGCTACCACCATTGAAAAGTCTCCGGCCTTGAGAGAGATGATCGTATATGTACGTATATATGTATTTTTTTTCCTCTCTCCTTCCCATGGAAACACGAAGTACCACGATTATCTCCGATGAATTTGACATTCACAGATCATGGAATCCAAACAGCTGGCTTGGAAGGGCCGGCATTCTGTGAAGTCTGAAATCAAAGTTTTCTGTGTGTCCACTACTTTCACTCTGTTTCCACAAATTTCCCATCCTTGGAGTTTGCCAAGTGCTCCAAACATCATTTGGGGAATATCATTTTGCTTGTGGTAGATCTTCTCTAGGAGCCTGGGATTTTTGTTTTGTTTTGTTTTAATTTTGTAGTGGGGTAGGAGCAGGGAGTGAAATTGTGATTATCTTGTGTGCGCTGTCATTGAAAGAGGAGGCACGTTTAAATTAACTTTCTGAGGCCGGGTGCAGCGGTTCACGCCTGTAACCCTAGCATTCTGGGTGGCAGAGGGGGGAGGATCGCTTGAGTTCAGGAGTTGGAGACCAGCCTGAGCAAGAACGACACCCCATCTCTACTTAAAATAGAAAAAATTAGCCAGGTGCGGTGGCGCACACCTGTAGTCCCAGCTACTCCGGAGGCTGAGGCAGGAGGATGGCTTGAGCCCAGGAGTTTGAGGTTGCGGTGAGCTAGGCTGACACCAGGGCACTCCAGCAGGGGCAACAGAGCAAGACTCTGTTGGCTGGCATTAAAATCACCTTAGAGCTTTTAAAAAATGCTGGTTCTGTAACCCAGCGATTATCAAAGTGTGGTTCCAAGACCGCAACCATAAGCATCATCTGGGAAGTTGATGGTGAGGCCCAAAATTATGGCTTTTAAAAAGCCTTCCAGAGATCCCTACCGCTCACTAAAGTTTGAGAATCTGGCCCATCTCAAGCAAACGAAAACAGAACTTCTAGAGCTGGGGCTTGGACATCAAATTAAGAACCACTTTGTCAAAGAAACTCAATCTACTCAGGCATTTGAGTGAGATTCCTGGCTAAGATTAAGCAGAAAAGAGATTAGGAAACTGTAATTCGGAAAGTTTAATTTAAGAAATTTGGATTATAATTTCTTTGAACTTTCAAAGATTAGGAAAATTTGATTAAGACTTTTAATTTTCTTTGGATGTATAACTCACAAAAACAAAATAACTTGGCTTCAGAGTTTAAATCTTTTGGACTTTAACTAATTTGCAATAATTTTTTTAAAAACTTGTTAATATGAAAATTGCCCAGCATACACTAACATACAGAGAATAGTATAACTGACCTACCCATGCCCAAGATTAAACAATGATCAACACTTTTCTATATTTGCTTCAACTATTCTTTTTTCTTTTTCCTTTTCTTATTTTTTTGAGAAAATTGTTTCATTTAAAACCATCAATACTTATACTACTATATTATTCATGAAAAAAATAAGTACTTTTTTACATAGTCACATAACCGTAATCCTATTTTCATTTCTAATAAAATTAATGATAAGTGTGTGGTATCATCTAATACCCTGTTTGTAATAACATTTCCTTAATTGCCGTAATATATACCATTTGCAGATTATTTGAAACAGAAACCAAACAAGGTTTGCACATCAGATTTGACAGTTATATTCCTTTTCCTAAGTTTCTGTTATTTTACAGCAATCACCCATCCCTTTTATATCCATGTCATTGACTTGTGGATGAAATAAGGTGGTTCTTTTGCAGAATCTCCTACATTCTGGATTTGTCTGATAACTTCCCCTTGTGCTGTTTAACTGTTCTCTCCTCCGCTCCCCCCATTAAACTGGAAATTTGGTCTATTAATATAACCCTGTTTAAATTAAGGGTGATTTTTTTTGCAATAGTGCATCATATATTGTTCTGCTTACTTCATAAAGCATGATTGTCTTTAAATGTTGATACTAACAAGTGTGTTCAGATGAGGGCTGTCTGATCCTTCTGTTAGAATCATCCACTTTTGATGATTTTGAATTCCATTAATGATAACTATCCGAATCAATTGTTATTTTAGAGATTCTTAAATGATTCCACTAAATGCTATCATCCTGCCTATATTTTAATCTGGAATTCTTCTGTGAAACCAATTGTTTTCATCAATTAAGGTTCTTTGGTTACCTTAAAATGTAGTACATACAGAAGAGGATGAGTAAATGCTTAGCTCTTTCCCTCTTTGGTAATATAGATCAACATTTTTAAGGAACATATTGTTCTATTCAGCAATTATCCTCTAGGAATTTTTCCTACACATATGCAAATGTGGAAAGATATATGTACAAAGATTTTTACTGCAACACTTTTTGTAATAGCAAAAACAAAATTCTGCAAATAACCAAAATGGTTCTCAATAGGAAACCACTTAAATGTATCATGATACACACAGAATGGGAGAAAATATTTGCAAACTATCCATTTGACAAGGGATTGATCACTAGAATATATAAAGGGCTCAAACAACTCAATAGGAAAAAATCAAATAATCCAATTTAAAAATGAGGAAAAGGTCTGAATAGACATTTCTCAAAAGAAGACTTGCAAATGGCCAACAGGTATGTAAAAAAAATGTTCTATATCATTAGTCACCAGAGAAATGCAAATCAAAACTGCAGTGAGGTATCATCTTACCCCAGTAAAAATGATCTTTACCCAAAAGACAGGCAATAATAAATGCTGACGAGGATGTGGAGAAAGGGGATCCCTCATACACTGTTGGTGGGAATGTAAATTAGCACAACTACTGTGGAGTACAGTATGGAGGTTCCTCAAAAGACTAAAAATAGAACTACCAGGTGACTTAGCAATCCCACTGCTAGGTATATACCCAAAAGAAAGGAAATAAATATGTTGAAAAGATACATACACTTCCATGTTTATTGCAGCACTATTTCACAATAGTCAAGATTTGGAAGCAACCTAAATGTCCATCAGCAGATAAATGGATAAGGAAAATGTGGTACACATACACAATGAAATATTATTCGGCCATAGAAAGACTGAAATCCTGTCATTTGCAACAACATGGAGGGAACCAGAGAATGTTTTGTTAAGTGAAATAAGCTAAGCACAGAAAGGCAAATTTCATATGTTCTCATTCATACGTGGGAGCTAAAAATTGAAACAATTGATCTCATAAAAGTAGAGGAAAGAACAATGGTTGCCAGAGGCTGAGAAGAGTAGTAGGGCTGGAGAAAGTGAGGATGGTAATGGGTACAAAAATATTGTTATATAGAATGAACAATATTTGATATCACAACAAAGTGACTATAATAAACAATAAGTTATGGTATATTTTAAATAACCAAAGGAGTGGAATTGGAATGTTCCTAACACAAAGAAATGATAAATGCTTTAAGTGATGGATAACCTAATTACCCCAATTTGATTATTATACATTATATGCCTGTATCAAAACATCACATGTACCCCATAAATATATACAACTATGTACCCACAATTAAAAATAAAAATTTTTAGGTCGGTCAAGGTGGCTCACGCCTATAATCCTAGCACTCTGGGAGGCTGAGGCAGGAGGATCACTTGAGCTCAGGAGTTCAAGGTTGCAGTGAGCTAGGCTGATGCCACGGCACTCACCTGGGCAACGGAGTAAGACTCTGTCTCAAAAAAATAAAAATAAAAAATAAAAATAAAATAAAAATAAAAATTTTTAATTAAAAAATAAATAAATTTGGATGTACTTGTGCAAAAGAATGCAGTCATTAAAAAAGATATACTTCTCTTAGAAAACTGAAAGAACGGAATTTCCTTAATTTAATAGAAACTACCTACTGAAAAGCCATCATAATCATCTGATTTTATAAATAAACTTTAGATACATTCTGTTTAAAGTTGGAGCTAAGACACTATCTACTATCCTATCTATTCTTTCATTATTAGAAATCCTAGCCAACATAAAGAGGAAAGAAAAAGAAATAATAGGCACAAAAGTTGAAAGGAAAGAGGCAAAATAGCCAATATTGGTACTAGAGAATCTTATTAGAATAAGAGAGATCAGCAAGTTTGCTCAATACAAGATCAACATAAAAAAATCAACAACATTCTTTTACAGCAGCAATAACCACCTAGAAAATATACTAGGATGTATAGAGTAGCAATAAAACTATAAAATGTCTAGGAACTAACATAACAAAGTATATATAGAATATTACAAAGAACAATTTTAAACTCTGTTAGGACTTAAAATAAAACTTAATCAATGGAGAGATAAAATATCTTTCATAGTTGAAAGACATAAGGTTGTAAAAACATTTTCCCCATACACAGACATATACAAAGAAAATAATCTATTAATATAAATTCTCTGTGATTTCAATGGACTGTGAAAGAGAAAGACAAAGATTTTCTCAAATTTAGGTGAAGGAATAAATGGCTAAGGATAACTGGCACGATTTTGAAAAAGAAGAGTAAAGGGAACATAACTAACACAGTTAGTTGCCTACACAACCATTTCTCCATTCTTTCTTATTGGCAGAGCTCTTTTTTTGTTTACCTGCTTCCATGTGACTGAAGGAATAACCCTATTTCCAGATCATTCTCAGAGTACATCCTAATCAGTCTTAGGTAATGATGTGGGCCCACTCTCTTTGCCATTAATTAGTTAGGTGTGGGCATTTGGTGTGATCTGGCCAATGACACATGAGGGAAAGCCTGTTGGATGCCTTCTGGGAAAGGTTTCTTCCCTCTTAACAGAGACAATAGAAGACAGCTCCTCTTCTAATACTGTTCTTTGGCCTCTCTGAACATGATCCCTGCTACTACTGCAGTCATTTTGTAACCAGGAGGAGAAAGCCAACACGCCAATGTCAGTTGAGTAGAAAGTTAGAAAGAGTCGGGTATTTGATGATATTCTCATGCCTTTGAATTAACCTGTTGTAAGCTTTCTTATCTCAGGACTTCTTGTTCTTCACATAATAAATGTCCCTCATTGTATTAAAAAGGAAGTGAAATTGTATGTACTGATATGGAAAGATGTTGAAACATAGTTTGTTTTCAATAAATATATTGAAACATATTTGAAAATCCAAAATAGTAGTATAATATGGTTTCATTTGGGTAAAAGATATATATTATTTACACTTGCAAAATGCATAGAAACTTTGTCCAAGCCAAAAAAAAAAAAAGAGAGAGAGAGAACCTATTAACAATGTTTATTTCTGTTTTGTGATATCAAATTTTGCTTTATAATACTTTTCTAATGTTGAATGTTTTTGTCATAAGTATATTATTACTTCTAAAAAAAGAGAAAGAGAAAATAAAAAATGGCGATTTGTGAGGTCGGCGGAGAGATGAAAGGGAGAACAGAGGTGTGAAGAAAGAACAAGGACACAAAGATACTGGCAGACAGCGAAGTCTGGCGTCAATATCCAGAAGCTGACTGGGTTTGGGCTAGGTTGATGCTGTTGGGATCTGAAGCTTTGGTTTCAGTAATAGGCAAATTCTAGCTGTTCCTCTGTGTTCTGGGACAATGATGGAGGAAGGAGAATAAAGTCCAGGTGGCAGAGGTTTTCACATGTCTGCTCCCAGTGCTGAGGAAGCCTTTGTGTCCAAAATCTTGGCTCCTTTCATGGAATGGCCATCTGCATTGTTTGCCACGAGATGGATTTTGTGCTGCAACAGGCAAGTGTACAGTCCTTAATTACACCACATGATGGTGGAAGACTTAATAGACAACGTAAATCTGCTTGGAAAACCAACATCCGTGAATGAGTTCAGAAAATAGCATCTGTCCATGTATCATTATGGACGGTCACCAGTTTTGCCATAGCAGGTATCAGGTGTCGAAGTCGGTTGGGTAGTCAGAAATTAAATCATCCAGAAATCCAAACAGGAAATTTCTGTTTTTCATAAAACATAGAATCCCAGAATAATAGCTTCTAGGAGGAAAAGAGTAAGTCACACTCCTTTACTTGAACAGAAATATAATTAAGGGTGATAGAGTCAAATTGTACCCATTATGGAGCCCCAGGAAAGCAGAAAATTACATACTTGTTATGATGACGGAGACCTAGAATCTGTGACAGATTTGCTCTTTTGAGTAGAAAATGGTCTTAATGTACCAGTAATGAAGTCCAAGTTGTGTGTTCAATCCCCTAGTGGGCTAATTTTCTTTGTTTTCATGCTACGTTGTGCAATTTGCCCTTAAACAAGACGAAAAAAAGGTGGGAAGGGGCAGCAAGTATGTACAAATCTGTCTCTGTTACTGGAAAACTACTCAGACGGCTTCTCCTGCAGGGGCAAGTCAGTACAATCATCTTCGAAATAAAAGAGAGGCAATCGTTATAAGCGCAGAAGACACCTGTTACTCATCAGTGGTAGGAAGTATTAAATATCATTTCAAGAAATGTAACCTATGGTTTCACTTTTGATATGAGATAAACTAACTTTTATACCATATGGACCTTGTAACAACTTTATGAGCGCTATTTTGTACAGAAAACTGTGCCTTTAAAAAAAATTTTCCTAGCTCAGCATTAAATATTAAAAGAACTCATCTTTGTAGCTCATGGAGAAGGGATACTTTCTAATGCTCTTCCTAGCTTGCCCTTGATATTTCACAAGGTCATATTGTTAGTTCTTCTCCATAACACTTGTTATAACAGTATTTTTAGCACTTGACATTTTTGTTGTGAGTAAAAGAAATAACTATTATGTTAGTATTTATTTATTATGTCTATCAATTGGGACAGACCCTTCTCCCACATACCCGAACCATATTTTGGTTCTTTTAATTGTGGCAAAATATACATAACATAAAATTTAATATCTTAACCACTTTTAAATGTACAGTTCAGTAGTGTTAACTGTATTCACATGGTCATGCACCCAAGCTACAGAACTTTTCATCCTGATTGGCTTACTTCACTTGGCATAATATCCTCAAGGTTGATCCATGTCGTAGTATGTGTCGGAATTTTCTTTATTTAAAAAGTTGAATAATATTTCATTGTATTGCATATAACACATTTTGTTCATCCATTCGTCCATAGATGAACATTTGGGCTGCTTCCAGCTCTTGGCTATTGTGAATAATGCTGCTATGAACATAGATGTGAAAACATCTCTTCAAGACACTACTTTCAAATCTATCGGATACACACCCAGAAGTGAAATCGCTGGATCATATGGTAATTCTACTTTCAATTTTTTGAGGAACTGCCATGCTGTTTTCCGTAGCTTCTGCACCATTTTACATTCCCACAAACAGTGCACAGGGGTTCCAGTTTCTCCACATCCTCACCAACACTTGCCATTTTCTGTTTTTTTGTTTTGTTTTGTTTTGTTTTGTTGTTTTTATAGTAGTCGTCCTAACAGGCAGGAGGTGCTACCTCATGGTTTTGATTTGCATTTTGGCAAAATCTCTACTCATGTCCTTCGTCCATTTTTTAATCATGTTTTTTTTTTTGTAGTTATTGAGTTGTAGGAGTTTATATATTGTAGATATTAACTCCTTATCAAATACATGCTTTGCAAATACTCTTTTCCATTCTGTAGGTTGCTTTTTCACTCAGCCGATTGTATCCTTTGCATATCCAGTTATTTTTAACACCTCACCCCAGGGTTTGGCCTGAAGTGGGGAGGGAAGAAGTCACAGATCTGACCACATCCTTTTTTTCTTTCCTCTTCTCCAATTATTTTTCCACCCCTGCTCCCAGATCTCTTCCTCTTCCCAAGCAAACAGCAGCCTGTCCATGTCACAGCCTCTCCGTGTCACAGCCTCTCCGTGTCACAGCCGTACTCTCCCTCCTCTTGTGATCCCTTGTCAAATTTGAAGTTCAGACCTTCAATCTTTAAAGAGTTTGGAAATGTATAAATCCTTTTTCTCTAACAAACCTTGCCTCTCAAGAGCCCGCTTTGACAAGAGCCCTAAATGCATTTGTGCAGTAAATAGCTTGTTCTGACCTTCCTTTGAAGGACTGAAACTCATTAGTTCATTAGGTAGAAAGTCTCAGAACACCATGATTAAAAGGGAGGGAAAATACATCACTTTAGTATTTCAAATGTATATCCGTTACACTCTCAGCCCTGAAGAAAAAGTGCTAAAAATACCGGTATTGTTTTCTTCCCACACATATTCTTCAGATACTACTTGTAACAAATATTATGTTTTTGGGGGGATATCATAACTTTTCTCTCTAGGACAATGATAACACCTTGGATGACATTCAAATCCATCATTCTATGACAACTTCCAGTATTTACTTCTCTGGCCCCTTTTTCCCAGATGAGTGTTGAATATTAGCCATTGTCTTACAGCCCCTCTGAGAACTTCAATGAAACTATTTTATGGGGTCTTTCTTTAATCCCTTCTCTTATTAGAATTTTAACTTGCTTTTGTCACTATTACAATTAAAATGACAAGTTTTCTCATTTACCAGTACAATTTTTCAATGACATTTCTGAAACAAGCCTGCTCTTTGTGCTAGAAGTCTGGCTCTTAAGATCAGAAAAACTAAAAACAATCCCATACAGAAAATTAGGAAATGTTACATAATCATAGAGGTTTGCTATTCTACCCTTTCTACATGAAGAATTTCTCTATGCCAGAACTGGTAGTGTTAGGGTGGAAAGGCTAGTAGGTCCTCATGGCGCGGGTGGAGAAAGAGTTCTTACACAGAAATTAAGATATATAAAAGTAAAAAAAGTTTATTTTTTTCCTTCTCAATGGTGAAAGAGAGAGAGAGAGAAGAGGAAAGAGGGAGAGACACGGTGTGACATCCCAAAGAAAGAGAAGGAGATGCCAGCAGCGAGGCCAGTGGCTTGCTGCTTTTATGGGGACGTATAGAGAACAAAAATAGAGCGGGCTGTCAGTTGATAACAAAAGCGCCGCAGGTAGATAACAAAAACTGCAAGATGTCAAAGTCCAACACTTGGTTTCCTGCTTTCCTTGGAGAAAGGATTACCACAGGAGATGTGACTGACCTCGAGTTATGGTTGAAGCTTGGCGCTTGCTGTCCTGCTGTTTACTCAGGAACTCTGTAGCAGTAGATTCTCAAGAAAACAATTTTGAAAGAGAGAGATTTATGTTGCTTTTCCGTTCATTCGGCTCTTTTCAGAAGTTGTGCAAAACAGCTCCTGCAGGGTACCTGTTAGTGAGAGAACTCGGAGGATTGATCTTTAACTGTTACTGCGGAAATTGTGGGATTAGGTGTCTTCCTGTCCATTTTTGCAAGGCCACGCCTTTCAGGTAGTATGGTTTCACTGTGCACGGGACTCATTAAAGCATGCACGCAGGATTCGGGTCCGGGCTTGAGCGAGCCTGGAGGAGGAACAGTAGCAAGTCAGCAGCCACTGCGGCCAACCCTAGGGGTGGGGAAAGAGGAAGATGAGGGGTCCGTTAAACTAGTAGTTTCATATTATCTTAAAGATCTGAAACATCTTACTACACCTCTGTCAGATGGTCTTTTTAGCCACAAACCATGAGAAATATTTTTTATTTACAAAGTATGCAAACATTTTTGGGAAATTACCTAATATCAGTGTTTTGATACTTTGAGTTGCATTTTTAAAATAGAATAAGCAACCTCTTGAGTACTAAGCTTCTTGTCACAGGAAATGTCAGGTTTCAACCTGGTTCCTGAACCCACCCCACAGCAGTGAGAGCCCCGAATCCTAACTACTAGACCACAGCAGGTTCGTGATCTGTCCCCAGTTCTTGGTGCACTCTTGTCAAAGAATGACAAGACTCCCCGATCGCAAAGCAAGCCAAAAGCAGAGTTTTATTGAGTAAAGGCAAGACACGTTCGCAACAGACAGCTGGCGGCCCCCTGTTGTTACAGATGGGCCCCCACTGTTAACTAAGGTTTTCATTTTTTGTTGTGCGGGTTAGACCCTCCCAGGCAGGCATGCCTCATGCCTCACCTTGATGGACAACTCTTAGTTATATAACCTGAGTCTTACTGTGCATGTGAATTTCCTGAGAGCCTCTCTGCAAGCCCGCTCGCGGGGTGGGGGGGCGGGGCAAAACCGCAACGCAGATTTATGCTAACATGATAATTTGCCCCAGGTTACTTTTGGTCATCTTCCAGACCCAGCTGCACCTGTGCTGCCTGGCTTTTGGGGAATTTCTTTCTCCGAGAATCCCAGCCACTTTTGGGTTAGCATGTTGAGTTCTGATTAGCAGTTTACTCCTCCTCTCTCCTGCTCAAGTGGGGCACTTGTCCCCTGTCCCAGGGAGAGCCGGAGGCCTCTTGGCTTTCTACCTAACAAGTATCCACACAGAGGCTGGGAAGGCTTATTGAAACATGAAAATAGAGTCCATGTTAATTTACATTTAAGATCCACCTTCCTGTGGAATCTCAATCCAAAAAAGTAAAAAAAAAAAAAAAAAAAAAGGAAAGAAAGAAATATCTTGGAATTTGGGAAGAAAAATCATGTCATTCAAAAAAATGTTTTGCTTGGCCGGGCGCGGTGGCTCACGCCTGTAATCCTAGCACTCTGGGAGGCCGAGGCGGGCGGATTGTTTGAGCTCAGGAGTTCGAAACCAGCCTGAACAAGAGCGAGACCCCGTCTCTACTGAAAATAGAAAGAAATTAACCGGACAACTAAAAAATATATAGAAAAAATTAGCCGGGCATGGTGGCGCATGCCTGTAGTCCCAGCTACTCGGGAGGCTGAGGCAGGAGGATTGCTTGAGCCCAGGAGTTTGAGGTTGCTGTGAGGTAGGATGACACCATGGCACTCTAGCCCGGGCAACACAGTGAGACTCTGTCTCAAAAAAAAAAAAAAAAAAAAAGTTTTGCTTTTAAAACAAAAATATATTCGATAATCAGGAACTTCTCTTGTTGTTTCACACATATAATTTTTCCACTTCTGCATTTTTATAACCTCAATGACACAAATATCAAAGCACTTCAACTTCTGCAAGGAATATCAGCAAGACATTGCTTTGTATTTAGCCAGTAAAAGGCGGTTAGAAGACATTTTTTTCCCACGTCTGCTGACCATTTACAGTAATTTCTATTTTAGCAGTTTTCAATGCTGTAATGGAAAATAGAAACCAATGTGTATCTCTCTTTTAAAAGAATTATAAAAGTCCAAAATGCCATTCAGTAAAGGGAATTTCAGCTGCTCCTGGAACTCTTCAACCTTCTTGCATATTCTCCCCCAGCTCCAAGGCCAGCCACCTCCCCTGCAAACCCCTACAGTACCATCATTAATATCTTGCTCTTAATTGTCTCTTGGGTATATAGTAGTGTCAAAAAAATAAAATCAGATTAAGTTAGGAAAATTCATAAACTATATTGTCATACAATAAAAGAAAGTACAGATCACAATTAGCAGACACGAAACTGAAAGTGGTATGAAGCCCCCTCTCACACACGATTGCAGTGCAGCTTACAAAGCATAGATGAGAAAGTGTTTTGACCTTTTTCCTGATTGGCTGTTATATGTTAACATTCTTTTTTCAGGCAGGCAGAGCTATATAAACTGATTTGTCTGTAGCTGATTGATTTAATTTCATTGAATCATACTGACAAGGGCAAAAGCTTACATTTTGTGTTTAGTTTATGATTAAAGTTGGCAGTTCAAGAAAATAAGAGTGACTTTAGTTTTGGCTACGTGGTTATGGATGGTTGGCCTTGAGGTATATCTCAGCTGTGGTCTCCATTTTTAGTTTTCTTTAACAATTCTCCCCTTTGGTCATTCTCCCAGTTGAACTGAGTTTGACCAATTATTTAGCCTTACTCAGTCTCCACGTTTTCTTTCTGTAGACATCCGTTGGTCTATAGTTGTTAATTAATAGAATCTCTTTAGGTTTTTTTCAGTAATTCTTGTTCTTGTAGTTTTTGTCATTCAGTCCTCATGGAGATCATCTGTTGAGTTAGTGGCTGCTGAGAAGCATTCAAAATTCTTGAGAGAATATGACACAGAAGGGATATTTTGAATACGAGTAGCAGGAGCATAATATTAAGCCTTTGAAAAATACCCCAAAGCCAAGGTCCCCAATGGCCAAGATTTAACCAGTTAAATAAATCAACTGATTGCCCCTCTTCCCCCCAAGCTGGTGGAATACCTAGATCTGATTTTTATTTTTAATTTTTTTTAATTTTTAAATTATTATGGGTACATAACTGTTGTATGTTGTTATAGGGTACGTGTGATGTTTTGCTACAGGCATACAATGTGAATTAATCGAATCAGGTTAACTGGGGTGTCCATCACCTCAGGCATTTATCATTTCTTTGTGTTAGGAACATTCTAATTCCACTCTTTTAGTTATTTTTAATGTATACCCTAACTTATTTCTGTGATCTTTTAGATCTCTAACATTTTGGGTTACAATTCCTGACTTATTGATGTAGAAGCAGCATATTTTTTTCTCTGATACGGAAGTTCCAATATAGGATTTTTCTGGTTTGCAGTTGAAATGTCTCTGGTAACGTCATCATTGGGTATTCCGGTGAACTTTCTGCATGGCCCACCGAGCAACAGGCATGAGGGTTGTCCATGTATGAGCTGTGGTGGTGATTTCACTGACATTTATATCAAAGCATCCAGCTTCAGCTGTAGGCCTGCAAGTCTAGGAACAACTCTGTTCAATGATATGAGCTGAAAGTTATCAGAAACTTGTATTTGTTAGAGTTCTCTTGCAATTTTATAACATAACTTCTTGCAAAAGCTTTTAAGAAAGCATGAGAGTAAAACAATAACTGTCCACAAATGACAAAAGACTCAACGTGACCACAGTTAATCTGATGAGAATTTATTTAAGTAATGCTAACAAAGAAATTTGGTTATTTCTGTGACATATAACATTTTAAGGTAATAGCTTGAATTATACTGGATAATACAGACAGTAAGAATGGTGAAAAATTTCTGGAAACTTTATATAATTTCTGGAACACATATATCAACATAAATATAACCTTAAGAAGTTTATTATCATTTCGTGTTTAACAATGCTTCTCAAATAATTTAACATAGCAAATAATCTTAATTATTTTAGCATCTCTCTTTGATAAGATGAGAGATAAATCTTTTGAGGTTCTCCAGGACCCTCTGGGCAATCTCAAAATCAGATTGCACTTAAGATTTGGTTTTGAGAAGGCAAAATTGTCAAAAATGTCAAAATATTTTAAACACCTGATTAAATAGGATCACTGGTCACTGTGAAACGATAGTTAGTTATCTGTGTAACCAAAAGGAGAGCTAAAGATTTCAAAGGCAAATACATATTTGTGAAAAAAAAAACTTTTAAAAGAGAGGGCTCAGTTTTCTTAAGTAATCAGGGACTTGGTCAAGACAACATGAAGCACAGGAAATTGTTTTGACAAGACAAAAAAAAATCTTTGTTTTTAGGCAAGTCACTTAAGAGGTAAAGAGAAACTTTTCATAATCTCTTATCAAAAGCAGACCAATAATCCAAGAAAACCTTGGCCTTTTAACAGAGAAAAGACCAAATTCTAGTTTTGCAAAAGAATCCATTTCAGTTTGTACCACAATGAGGAAATTATTCTCTCTGCCAATAGATGAACTATAAGCCTTCACCTCATTCTTGGATTCTAAGGAGACAGTAGGGGCCTGGAAGAATAGAAACATAAGACCAATAACTCAAGGGCAAGAGAGAAGCACTAAGCTACAGCATTAACATCAGGCAGCTTCCCTGGAAAGCAAGAAGCCTAGATTTATAGGTGCAAGTTGGGGTGAAGCAAAGTCTTCCATAGAAACCATTGGCAGAGACTTAGATTTATTATACATTCATACTTTATGTACTTGATAAAGATTTTGGCTTGGTAACAGGGCTTTGATTCAAGATGTGGCTGTCCCAATATTCTGTGGGACATTTGAGAGGAAACCCAGAAGTGGGAAGAAGAGCCTACACCAGACCAGAACCAGTTTTCTTGCTCATTGATTAGGGATTATCAGCAGCTTCTTAATGAGCAGTAGCTGGAAACTTCTATCACTCTCTGTATCATTTATGGCTAATTGTCTATTGTGATAGTGAAGGTTCTGCTGCTCTCAAGAAGTCTTTTTTTTTTTAATTATTGTAAAAACACAACATAAAAGAAAAAAGCATTCTGACTTTTAGAAACCATAGTTGGATGGATTCTATGCACTAGTCTGTCAAGATTCTTACAGCCAAACAAAAGTAGCGTTCTTTACAGAAGTAGTCTTAATAAAGCAAAATTATGAACAGTGCAAGTTTTTCTGGGTACTACATATTAATACTTGTACAAAGAAGCAATAGTAGTAACTAACAGTTATATAGCACTTAATATATAGCAGGGACTGTCATATATGTTACAGCTCAGGCACTTTATACTCCCAAATGGAGACCCTGCAAAAGCTCAAACAAATCATGTAGGATTTGGCTATGGCAACTCGCCAGAATGAAAGTTAACAAGCAAAGAGCGTGAAATCTATATTAATTATCAATTGCCGCATAACACGCTGAGGGCGCGAATCAACTAAAACGCACTGTCACGTCTGGCAGCAATGCCGCTGTCTCCTGAGACTTTAGCTGGGGCTGACAGCATCTTACGTGGTCTTTTCACATCGGCCCGTTTGAGCTTCTTGAAAACATAACGGCTAGATTCCAAAGGTGAGCAGGGAGAGGGAGAGAGAGGAAGAGAAACTGAATGTGTCACCTCCTAGGACCGACCTAGCCTCAGAATTCAGGCAATGTCTCTTCTATTTTTTTCCGTTCCGTTTCCAATTTTAAGTGGAAGAGAACTACCCCACCTCTTGGTAGGTAAAGGCAAGGTTCTTGAAAACCATGTGGGCCTGAAAATATTGTAGTGTCAATTTTGGAAGATACAATCTGCCACACAGCAGCTCATTAGACCCTCGTAAGCTGGGCCAATATCTCTTTCAAATGCTTGTGGATAGAGACTGGGCTGGAGGGAGAAAGGTGTGCCATTCTCCTGTTGCTTATAGTACCTTCATTTGACACACTGCGGTGATCTGGGCTTTTAAACCAAACTGTTTCATTTCACACCTGAACCTCAGAGATACGTAAAATACACGCAGGTGCTTTCTGTTGATGTTTTGTCCTATCACGAATGGAGGAGGGGAAGCTCAGAGCTGAGCGAGGGAGCCCAGCCAGTGTGGCCAATGCCCGGCTCACGTTTGCTGGAATTGGAGCTAGGACGAGGCGAGTAAGGTTGTTTCCATTCACCCTAGAAAACGGCTTCCATTCACAGCAGAAGCATAAACAGAATCTGAATGCACTTGTAATTATTCTTCCTATCACTGGTACATTTGCCCAGGGTTTCTTATTAAGTGTTGCCGTGGTGGAAAATGTTGTCACCACCCTGGCACAAGTGAGGCTTAAAGAAACAACAGACTTACCAGTGTGAGGACGCATGACTTTTTCCTCTGATTCAGGGCCATTGTCTATGATTCATAAAGTTCCCCCTAAACGCAGCTTCTGTACCTTACATTAATTGAATCTTGGCTAGCTGAGTCGTTCCATCTTGCATCTGTATACTTTGCTTCCAGAAGAACTGTGCTAAAATACTCACTTGCAGTCTGACTTCTCTGACCAGAGCCACCGACTTTTTCATGTATTTTCTGACGGCAATGAACACATTTCCCCCAACTATTGCTGCACTAGTCTTTTTTTTTCAATACCAGTACCAAGCCATGTTGAGTGATTCATATATTAATTACTTCTGTCAACTACTAGTGTCTTAGTGATCTAATAGCAAGAATATGGGAGTTTCAAGAAACTAGGGAACAAGATGGAGCTCAAAGGAAAAAAAAGCACATGAAGGCACCTTGAAAACTATAAAACTATTAAAATCATTACGTATATATCCATACAAGCATATATATAAAACTTTTCAATCTATTGTAGACTTGTAAAAATATTTATTAAACACAATGTAAGGGATGCAAGTGAAGAACAAGGGACATATTATTGCTACCTTCCAGGGTTCGAAACAGAGGACTCCAGGACACTGGGGGAGTGGCATAAGCTGATGTCAGAAAGGGAGGCAGGGGACAATTCATACAGAATCTTGCACCACTTTAATTTCATTCTAAATGTAACCAGTCAATGTGGGTTGGTGGCGTTAATGGGGGGCTCGATCTGGGGAGCTCTGTGATCTAGGTGTCTCTATACAATTGTATCTGCTTTGCTGTTGAGTTTTTTTAAACTTTGCTCTATGTTCAACATGTGATAATATTGCAAGACGTCTCAGGGTCTTTGATAATTAAAACCTCAGACTAGTTTTGGAATATCCTTCTCTAAAAATTGTAACAAAGGACAAAGACTGCTCTGGGTGACTTCCTGAAAGTCCCCTCCAGACACATAATTCTACATGTTGTCTTTTGGGAAGCTTCCATACATGGGATGCAGGCCACCTAGCAGAAGTGTCCCCTCTAATCCTCTCAAAAGTGTTCCCCGCAACTGATAAATCTTGTTTTTCATGTTCTTAATTGGGAGATACACCTCTTATCACTTCCATTTCAGGCCTAGCATCTATATAGAATGGTAAGCAATAAAGATTTGCATTTTAAAAGTTGATACAGTGAATCAGTCTCTTACTCATCTTCCATTTTACTTGTTTGCCATCTAGTAATGAATTGTGTCAAAATCTCCTAATTTGTTATTTTTTTATTTTTTAAACATTACAAAAAAATGTTCAGTGCTGTTATTATAAACAAACAAACAAACAAACAAAATACAGTTGACCCAGGGAGGAAAATAAGTTACCATGTAAGTGATTTCAAATGAGACAGGTAATTAGTTTTCCATAATCTAGGATTCTAGGATACTAGTTTAAAATGAATAACGTATCTGGAAGAGGGTGGCTATTAGTCAGATTCTCTGGGGCTTTGCAGTTACAAAGGAAAAAAATATATTCTG
This sequence comes from Indri indri, assembly GCA_004363605.1. Lineage (NCBI taxonomy): Eukaryota > Metazoa > Chordata > Mammalia > Primates > Indriidae > Indri > Indri indri. Next base: position 996 of record RJWJ010006684.1, on the reverse strand, counting down.
TATATAATTGCATGGCATTTTCAGTGGCTGTAGAAATACCAATAACTAAGTACCTTTGATTATATTAACGAAAAACTTGGCAGGGTACTTAGTCATTTTTAGAAAATGTAATATATTCAGAACTGGTAGGATAGGATAAGTATTCCTGAAGTGGTCTTTAAATATTGAAATGGACTCCTTTCTAATACTTCTTTGATTTTGACCTGAAAGGAGAAATTCAAATTTTGCTGGGAAGAGAAGATTTCCACATCAGTGTGAATCCTTGGCACCGTGCCAACTATATGAAGGCTCTAAGGGAAGTTTAAGACATGTAAACTCTGTGTCATGTAACCAAAAGGAAATGTTTTCTGTGGCAACAAAGTACAATAAATTATCTGTTCCCCTCAGAATGTTTAAAACAAACAAACAAAAATACATAAAACGAAGGAATGTGCTGACTTTAGTTAATAACGTACTCCATTGTCCTTACTCCATTCTCTGTGGAGGATCTCATAACCTAGGGAAAGAAACAGGCAGGAAGCAAGTAATTATAATAGAGTCAGATACTTGCAGTAACAGAAGAATGTACGGAAAACAAAACAATGTGTGGGAAAAAAATGGATCCCAGTTTTCCTTATTCTAGTTTCGGTCCTTTCGCTGATGTGCAGGAGGTCACTATATCCAAGATAGAGCCTCCTAAAACATAGCACAGGTAGATGTAGAGCAAGTTTAAGGCCCTCGAAATCAATGGCACAGGTAGCCATGTGGGGCAGGGCCTATTGACATTTCTAGCTAGATAGTGCACATACACATATATATACAGCTTATCTGGTGGATCACACAGTTGCTCCCTAATTTTTTAAACATTGAATTGAGGCTTATAAAGGAGCAATTCTGTACTAAGAAAGTGACATTTCAGCCACATCTGGAGATATAGGACCTTGGGGCTGAGCACAGACAGATCTTAGTCGGCAAAGATTTTTCAACATCTGCCCACTGGATCACCTGCTGGCAGGA
>RJWJ010006683.1:0-61296 GCA_004363605.1 Indri indri | reverse complement strand
AATCTATTGGATGTCAGGCGGGGGTGGGGGAGGAGGTGACGGGTATATGCATACACAAAGAGTGCAATGCGCACCATCCGAGGGATGATGGGCACACTTGAAACTTGGACTTGGGGGGGAGGGGGAGCAAGGGCAACATAAGTAACCTAAACATCTGTATCACCATAATATGCTGAAATAAAAAAAAAAAAAGCAAAAAAACAAAGACAGCCTCAGGGAGCTAATGCTACCCTACACCTAACGACAGATCACCATGTTTGATGTCATTGGGTGTGGGTGAGGCCAGGGTCAGCAGCCACTCACAGGCACCAAAGAGGGCAATTTAGCAACGTCTTTCCAAGTCAAAAGACCCACTCCTCTCCCCAGTAACATGCTGCCTACACACAATTCCTTGCCCAACAGGACGTCTGTCCAAGTAACTCACTGTAGCCACCAGCCACTGATGCCTGATGTTTCTTCCAGCAAATGACAAAATGAAATGTCACTGATCAGAGACGGGTTACATCAAGGAAGCTTCCTCCTTGAAGAGAAGCCCTTCCATTAAATGGTATAAGGAAGCTGTACCATGTAGGGGTGCGAGGTCACCCCCTGTGTCAGGAAGTAGAAAAGCCTGGCACCAAAAAGTGGGTGAGTTTGTGACCAACCACTGAGGTGAAAAGCGAGGACAAGTGCACACATCCACTCTTGGGTAAACTGCTGGGCACTGTGTATAAGGCCCTGGGGACTTTGATGGCTCCTGTGGAGGAGCCAAGACTGATGGGACAGAGGAGGTGGGACCCATCTCCCACACCCTCTTATGGCTTGTCAATCATTCTTTCTGGACATGGGTCTAACCCAAAATAATATTTTAAAAGGGAGCCATCTGTGAGGCTGGACATGTCTTCCTGCCTGGAAGGTTCTGGTAACCTCCAGAACCTGGCAGATAAGACAGGAAGTCCTGCAGGGTTGGGCCATGGGGGAGGAGTGAGTGTGGACTAACCCTGGGCAGATTAGATTGGAAAGGGGAGGGAGAATCAGATCCCACACTTAGAATATGTTTGGGTGAAAGGATCAAGGGCCACAGACTTGCCCCTCTGGAAAAGCCTGGCAGGCACAAAGTGCCATCACCTTTGCCCTGGAGGCCATGTTGTGCCCTCACCAGGGCAGTGTGCATGGGGTGAGAGGGACATTGCAGCCTCTTAGATTGGCTTTAGGATGAGGCACCTGTGGGCTTCTGTACTCCCCTGAGGCCCAGTAAGCTTGCCTGGGGCCCCTTTGGATGGGGTCAGGACAAATCCCTGGCCAAGGACGCAACACACTCAAAGCCAAACCGTGGCGGGCAAGTATTATTGTTGGCGCTATTACCCACAGGCAGCACCAGCTCTAGCCACAAACACAAGAGGGAAATCTACTGAATTCCCCTCATCCCGAGGCTGTTGACCCTGCTGGCCTGTCGGGGCACTCCTCATAGCCCCTCATCGTTGTGTAAAGCAGCCTCAACCCTCACTGCTTCTCAGGGGGCCCACCCTGGGCAGCGGGGAGGTGTTGGGTGGGGCCCACGGTTCCACTCTCTCCTCTCCACCATCTCCTACCTTCCAGGCGCCTTCCCTCCCCGTCTCAGATTCTGCCTGGACAGAATTAGGCAGATCTGACCTGGGTCCCTGTGCTCCCTCCGAAGGAGCCTCACCTTGGCCCACGACAAGGAGAAGCAGGAGGCTACAGGCCACAGCGCTCAGTCGGTCTGGCACCATAGTCCACTCGCAGGTCCTTTTTGCGCTGCCAGAGGTAATGGTGCTTTTCACCGAGAGGCTGCCCAGGTCTGTGCAGCCGTGGATTAGCAGTGCCTTACCCAAGCCTGGAGTTTGGACTGTGCAGGGAGTAGGTGGGGCGCGCTGGCTTGGGCCAGGAAAGATGAGCCCGGCACTAGAGTGAGACTGTGCCGTCCAGGTCGCATGGGGAGCCAGTGGCAAGCAGGCGCAGGCATGGCCTCTTCCCCCTGCCCCAGCTTCTGCGACACCAGGAACCCTCTCCTCAAACCTGGAGTCGCTCCCTTCCCTGTCCTTGTAGTCACAGGCCCGACTAGGGTGTTGGGGGATGGAGAACAGGGAGCAATAAGCTGTGACTAGAGGAGGGCTTCTCTGAGCAGGGGACGATCAGCATCTCCACAGATGGAGAAATGGGAAGGACTTGCGATCCGGTGAAGAGAAGGGCTTGAGCGAAGGCAGGGAGGTGTGACTGTGCCGTTCATCCTGGACGCTCCTCCTTGCTTTCAGGACCCACAATTTGCTGGGTCCCCCTTCATGGTCCGTCATCCCCTTACAGTCCACGGTCTGAGGGTCTGAGGGTCTCCGCGGGACCCTGCCCACTCAGTTACTGCCCTTCTTTTGAAATGCACAGGTGACTGTGGCACTTCCTAAGGGCCCCGCCCCCACCCCCATAGCTCTCAAGCTGTCCGTTTTTCATTGTCATTTATCCACTTAACAAACCCTTAACAAGTGTTTGCAAGTCTGAGCCCTGGGTCTCGACGGCACTCCCGGGCCTATGGTGCAGCGGAGGAGGCAGGAGCGCCACCGGGAGATTCGGAAACACTGTGAACCCTGTCAGGCTAGAGGCAACCGGCCTGGGCACGGTAGCGCCCGGTCAGCCTGACTTCCCGGAGGAAGTGGTGCGGGGATCTCCTCAGACGGCCTTTAGTGCGCCCTGAGAACCGGCCTTGGCCTCTGCGTTCCGGCCTCCTACAGGCTCGCACGACCCAGCGCTGCCCGTGTCCCTTCTCTGCGCCTTTTCTTGAGCGATCCGCATTTTTCCCGGTCGGAGTAGCCAGCACGCCGAGGTCACCTCTTCCCTCAAACCCCAGGTCCGGTCTCCACAGCACTGCATGTCCCTCGCGCTACTCCGTCGTCAGGCCACGCCCTCCTTCCCGTTCCCCGGATGTGCGCTTGCGGGAGCGGAAGTGCATGCTGACTATGGTGGGTAGCGGTTCCGCGATGGTGGGCGGCGGCGGGGTAGGGGGCGGCATCCTGGAAAACGCCAACCCCCTCATCTACGAGCGCTCTGGGGAGCGGCCCGTGACTGCGGGCGAGGAGGACGAGCAGGTTCCCGACAGCATCGACGCACGTGAGATTTTCGATATCCGCTGCTGCTGGGCGCGGGCGGGTTCGCGGGGCCTCCGGGTATGGGGGAGAACTGATGTCTAACAGCCGGTGGAGCAGTATCCGGGCCGGGCATTCTTGGCGGAGGGTCCTGAGCGGGCAAAGGCGCATTGTGGCTTTTCCTTCACTTGCCACATCTTATTCGCTCCATCAATGACCCGGAGCATCCACTGACGCTAGAGGAATTGAACGTAGTAGAGCAAGTCCGGGTTCAGGTGAGTCACTGCCAGTGTCCAAGGGGAGCGAGAGTCAGAAAGGTTCAGCCGTACACCAGGAGCGGGCATTTTCTCAGCTCTCGGACACCTTGGGGTATCTTTGGGAAGGAGGATTGTTGTGCCCATTTTATGGATGATGAAACTGAGGCCCATAGAGGTTAGACGACTGGCCCAAAGCAACAAACTAAGAAAAGGGGCTCTAGTCTGGGAGTGGCTGTGACCCCTGACATCTCCTTCCCATAACCAGGTTAGCGACCCCGACAGCACAGTGGCTGTGGCCTTCACGCCCACCATTCCGCACTGCAGCATGGCCACCCTTATTGGCCTGTCCATCAAGGTCAAACTTCTTCGTTCCCTTCCCCAGCGTTTCAAGGTCAGTTGGAGCTGAGCCCCCGGGTGGGACAAGTGTGAAAAGTCTGCTTCTGAGGAGGGGGACAGGGAGAACACGAACATGGAGAGGATGTCAGAGTGCGGCCTGGAAGTAGCAGAGGTGAAACTGGGAGAATGCATTCCAAGTTGATGTGACAAGAAGAATAAAGATCAGAAATCGAAAGTGCGGAAAAGTAGTGAGGACCATGGCAGGAAGGGCAGTAGGGAGCCGTAGATGGGTTTGGGCCAGGGATGGGGCACAGGCAGGCCTTTACATCAGCATTAATTGGCCAGTTGTTTGGGTAGAGTTGGAGTTACTGTGGGTGGGTTTGGGGTGTAATGGAGGGGCCAGAGTCCAAAGGCATAATTAGGAGAAAAGATCAGCTGCAGGAGGTGCCTGAGGGTCTAGGGGATGGGGCAAAAGGGTGGGAAGGTGGGTGGGAGCTCATGCTCTGGTTATCTCCCTCCCAGATGGACGTGCACATTACACCGGGGACCCATGCCTCGGAGCATGCTGGTAAGTGTGGGCTGATGGTGAGGGTGTTGGCCTGGGGCTGGACGCTGTCTGAGGTTTCCCCCTTGCCACACTGGTTTGTGTGAAGTGGTAGCTTGGACCAAAGCTGGCCCGACTTGAGTCTCCTGTGCTTCGCATGTCCTTCCCTCCCACACTCCCCGACCACCACCAACCAACCAACCAACTACACAGTACCAGAGTGTGTTAGGCTTCAGCAGTACAGGAGGCAGACATGAGCAACCAGGGGGAGGGGTCCCAAGAAGGCAGAATAGGTGTGGGCTCAGGTGATTGGGGTAGCCTGATCAAGGCTTGGGGTCCTGGGAAGGAGGTGACAGGAGGGCCTTGTTGGTGGGGACATAGCCTACACAAAGGCTTGGAGGTGAGGCTGGCTAGCTGGCTAGCATCCTGGCCAAAGCCTGGCTTTGACCCTGCCTTTCCCACTCCCTCCTTCCCACCCAGTGAACAAGCAGCTTGCAGATAAGGAGCGGGTGGCAGCTGCCCTGGAGAACACCCACCTCCTGGAGGTTGTGAATCAGTGCCTGTCGGCTCGCTCCTGAGTCTGGCTTTTGGCCCCCAGCTTGCACACCGGTATCCTGGCTCATGGTCTTGTTTTCTTGAATCACTGACAATGGAAAACTAACATTTTGTATTAATAATAAACTTAATTTATATTCATTTCCCAGCATGCCTTAGCATCTTTCATCTTGGTGGAGTCACTTGGGGTTTGGTAGTGAGTGCCTATGCAGGGTGGTATACTCACAACTTTCCCTAATTACAACAAAATAAAAATTGAAAGAGTAGTGTATGAATATATCTGTATTTTTTTTAATTATTTTTTATTTATTTATTTGTTTTAGAGACAGGGTCTTGCTCTGTCTCCCAGGCTGGAGTGCAGTGACTCAGTCATAGCTCACTGCAGCCTTTAACTCCTGGGCTCATGCAATCCCCCTGCCTCGGCCTCTTGAGTAGCTGGGACTACATGCATGCGCCACCACGTCCAGCTAATTTTTTTTAGGGGGACTGTGCCCAGCTCCACTATATATTTTTTGAGATGAGGTCTCACTATGTTGCCCAGGCTAGTCTCGAACTCCTGGGTTCAAGTGATCCTCCCACCTCAACCTCCCAAATAGCTGGGATTACAGGTGTGTGCCACCATGCCTGACTCTGAATATACCTGTATATCCACCATCATCACTAGATTGAACAGTTGTTGATACGTTGCAACACTGGCCTTATTTATGTGTGTGTATATAAATATAAATATATCTGGGAGGGCCAGGCACTGTGGCTCATGCCTGTAATCCTAGCACTTTGGGAGGCCAAGGGAGGAGGTTTGCTTGAGGTCAGGAGTTCAAGACCAGCCTAGGCAACTTAGTGAGACACCCCTCTACAAAACATAAGAAAAATTAGCTTGTCCTGGTGGTGCGTGCTTGTAGTTCCAGCTACTTAGGAGGCGGAGGCAGGAGGATGGCTTGTGCCTAGAAGTTGGAGGTTACAGTGAGCTATGATGATGCCACTGTACTCTAGGCCAGGCAACAGAGCGAAACCTTGTCTCAATCAATCAATCAATACATAAAAAATATATATAAGAGACATCCTTTGCTTTTTTTTTTTTTCGAGACAGTCTTGCTCTGTTGCCCTGGGTAGAGTAGTGCAGTGGCATCATTGTAGCTCACTGCAACCTCAAACTCCTGGGCTCAAGCGATCCTCTTTCCTCAGCCTCCCAAGTAGCTGGAACTATAGGCATGCGCCACGACGCCTGGCCAATTTTTTAGTAGAGACAGGGTCTCACTCTTGCTCAGGCTGGTCTTAAACTCTTGAGCTCAAGCGATCCTCCCGCCTCAGCCTCCCAGAGTGCTAGGATTACAGGATTACACCACACAGGGCCAACCCTTTGCTTTTAGTTACTGCCTCCTCCGTCTCTATAACAGTAACTCTGTATAACCATAGTACTTTGGCCAGAAAATGAGCAATTCCTCAACACCATGTAATAGCCAGTCATATATGAATTTCTCCAAAATGTCATTCATTGTGTTTTTTAAAAAGTAGGTTCCAATTCGGTTTATGTATTGCATTTAGTTTTATCTCTGTTTAGCCTCTTCTAGAATTGTCTCTCCTTCCTCCCATCTTTGTCTTTCTTGACACTGAATTTTTCACTGAATTTTTTTAAAAGTTTGGGAGAGTTGTCCTGGAGAAGTCCCAGTCCCACAATCTGATTTGTTCCTTTGCCTGCTGTGTTGCCCGAAAACTAGGAGTTGGTCTAAAGGCCTAAATGAGTTTGAGTTTGAGTTTTTTGATGAAAATCCTGCCCGGGAGCATCATATGTATCCTATAAACCCACCAGTAGGTATGCGATGCCAGCTCGCCCCACTGTTAGTGATGCTCAGTCTGGTCCCCTAGTCAGGGCAGTGACATCAGATTTCTCTGTTGAAGGGAACCTGAGTCACCCTCTCCATCAGCCCTCCCAGAGGCATAGGTCACCCAGGCGCTGGGTAAGAGGGAAGTTCAGCACCATGAAGTGATGGGCTCAGGTCTGGGGCCTCTGCCTCCCCCTGGCCCCGTGCCCAGAGTGCACTTGGTCACTTGGACAGATGGTGGGGCTTAGACCTTGGCTCAGCCAATAGGAACCCTTTCCCAGAGGAATTCCCTGCCTCAGTTTCATTCTCTGAGGACATATGAGAACCCCATCCCAAACCTGCTGAGGCTCAGATGTGATTGTGAGCAGAGACTCCAAGAGTCCTCTTCAGGGAGCCTGGGCACTTGGCATTTCTGTTCCTCAGGGCCTACTGACAACACTGAGCCTGTCTGGACAGCAGGCACTAGGCTACGGGTGTTACACTTACTAGCTAGTTGATCCATTCTCCATCCAGCCCTCTGCAGCAGTCGCTATTCTCTTTTATCCCCAATTTTTAGATGAGGAGATGGGCTTCTAGAATCCAGTCGGCCCTCCGTATTCATGGGTTCCACATCCCCGGTTCCACCAACAGTGGATGGAAAAGATAGTCAGGCCTACGATGGTTGTGTCTGTACTGGACACGTACAGGCTTTCTTGTCTCTCTCTAAACACCACAGTGTAACAGCTATTTCCATAGCATTTCCATTGTATTAGGTAGTATAAGTAATCTAGAGATGATTTAGAGCATGTGGGAGGATATGCGTAGGTTATGTGCAAATACTACACCATATTAGGGCTTGAGCATTCCTGGATTTGGGGATCTGTGGGGGGTCCTGGAAACAATCCCCCATAGATCCTGAGAAACAACTCTTACTTCTCAAGATGTCCAGCTAGGGAGGAAAGAAGCAACCTTGGCAGGTGCTGCCCAGCTGGCAGGAGGCACTGTTGCCTCCATAGAAGGGCCTTTGCACACCCCCAACCCCCCACCCGCATTGCTATACCTGCTCACTCCTAGGGGGGAGCGGGGAGTGGCTTTGTTACTAATGACCAAGAGGAGGCTCTGGATCTGGCTTCCCAAGATCAGAGAGGTGAAGCCATCAGCCCACGTTGCCCACAGAGTGTGTTCATCTGTTGATGTGGGCATGGTCATGGCAATCACTTGGGACTGCTCTGTGGAGGTTTAAAATGGGTCTGGGCCTATCTCGGATGATCGTCCAGGCATTGTGTACCCCATCTCCACCGATGAAGCTGAGGGTGCCAGAGAGGCAGGTGACCAATCAGGCCCCAGGGAGCCTCTCTGAGCTGTAGGCCTCACCATTTGTGGACCTCTGCCCTGACAGTTCCCATCTGTCTGAGGTGGCTTGGTGTCTGTTCAGCTGGGGATGTTGGAGGGGGTCAGAGGGGAGGCAGGTGTCACTGAGTCATTCATCTGGCCTTCCTGGCAGCCAGTTCACAGTGGGTAAGGGACACCAAACTGCTCATGCCACAGCTGACATATCAGACCCCTCGTCAGTCTTGACTCATCAGTGCCTGGCTCCTGGCTGCCTGCAGGGACACCATCTGTGCATACTGGGCCAGTGCCCAGGGAACTTTCTGGAACCCAGACTGCTGCCTGAGGACACAGGGGTACAGGGAGGTGGTGAAGTTTGAGGCCCCTGAAATCGTCCACCAGGTATGTCTGGCTCTGCTGTTTCAGGCCTATGACCCCTTGGGCCTTGGTTACCATGTCAACAAAATGGGAACAACAAATCAGCTAAATGTGATTGATGCAGGGATTAGATGACACGTGAACATGCTCAGCTATGTCTATTTTCACCCATCATCCTGCCCCCAGCACAAGGGCCTGGCACACAGTAGGTATTTAGTACAGGTCAGTGGAATGAATGAATGAATTGAGCCTTAGAGCAGAGCAGAGGCCCTGGGGGATGTGATGTGAGGAGGGGTGGGGACACTGAAGCTCAGCCAAGTTCCCTTTGCAACATTTTGTTACCTGGGGTGGGGGTGCAGGGTGCAGGGCCCCACAGGGAGGAGACAGGTATGGGGGATGGGGAGGAGTATCTGCCCCACTCCTGGGCAGACCACCGTCCTGGAGAGAAAAGGAGCAGATGCAGGAGAGGGCCCACAGATTCACTCAAGCTGCCCCGTCCCACCAAGGATGATGATAAAAGTGTTCTTATTGAGATATTACTGTGTGCCAGCTTGAGCCAATTCCTTTGCCTCTGCATTTCATGTTACTCATGTCACAACAATCCCCTGGAAGACATTATCCCTGTTCTACACAGGAGGAAACTGAGGCTCAGCCGAGATACATGGATGGAAGGGAAACAGCTAGCAAGGGGCAGAGCAGGGATTTGAAGCCCAGGCTGCCCAGGGTGGATCTAGCCTCAGTTCGTTTCTTCTGGGCAGCCAAGCTCAGCCCAGAAAGCTGGGAGGACCACACAGTGGGAGTGGGGGTATCTAAAGGTCATGTCCTGGTGTTGGTCCCTGGAGCCCCTGGCCATTCCTAGGCTTGTGGTGAGTGTCTCTGGCCTGTTGAGGCAGCCACCGGAATGCTTGGGGCCTGAGTGGCCCTTTGTGGATGCAGTTCCCTTGGCAATGAAGAAACACTACTGAGGTCAAGAGCTCAGATTACCAAGGGGGAAACCCAGCCCTGTTTCCCTGCATGGCCCCCTGCTGGGAAGGGCCACAGCTACCTCCCATCCCCACCCTCTGCCAGACACCTAGGCCCTCTTTCCAGTGGCACAGTGGGGGCAGGGGGAAGGATTCCTGATGGGAAGTGGCATGCTGGCTCCTTAGACTTCTGTCCTCTGACAGGAGGCTCTGCCCATAACTCCTTCTTCCCACTGGACCTCCTCCAGGAAGCCAGGGCCAGTGTGGAGTTGTGCAGGCCTCCAAGATCCCCCAGGACCATGGGGATGACACAAATGGGCAGAACGCCCCTTAGCCCAGCTCTTGCCTACTTTGGGGACCTCAAGAACAAGAGGACTCTGCATGAACCTGCTAACCTTAGGCAAGCCCTCCTCAGTCCAAGGCTTTCTTAAGTGTTGCCAAGGAAACTGATGCAGCAGCCAGAGGTCTCCATGACAACCTATGACAGCCCATCAGGGTCCATTCATCCGTGATGTCACTTGAGCCCGGAATGGGTTCCTTCCCACCCCCACCACACTTGTCACAACCAAACGTCAGAGTCCCTGTCACAAAATACACAGCCCCAAGCCCCCCACACTGCAGAGCTGAGCAAGGGGAGAATAGATCATGATGCCCAATTTATGGCTGGGAGAGAGGCCAGACCCAGTAGGCTGGAGACAGCCAGGACGAGAAACCAAGCCTCCCATTTCATCTCCTTCCCTCTGTGCACCAGGCCCCCGTTCTAGGTCCGAGGTTGAGGGGATGAGCTCTCAGCAGTGGTGGCTCCAAGGGGTGGCTAAGACTCTCTCCTCCCCTTGACTACACTCTCCATTTATGCCCCTCCCGGGTGGAAGTCTGAATCTTGAGGCCCTGGATGTGCCCTAACAGCTGGCCTGAGCTGGGGCCAGAGGGAATGAGGCAGACGGTGAAGACTGAAGTGGCTCCTGCTGGCACCTGATGCCCGGCAGCTTGGATTTCCCCAGCTCTGGGCAACCGCCAGCCCAGGAGCCGAATGACCAGGTCTAGGGCCAGGGGCAGATATTTTTAGCAGAGTTGCAGGCAGCTGCTTGTGAGTGCTGGGAGGTTGGGTGGAGACTGAGTTCATCCTTTCCCTTCTCTGGGCCGGTGTTTCCTCCCCAGGATTCCAGTGCACACCTCTACCTGCAGCACAGAGGGCCTCCCGTCCCCGCTCCGCAGCCCCGTACAGGCCCCCAGGGGTTCATGGGTGACACCAATCTTCTCCCTGAAGGATAGGCTCATTAGGGAGAATCTTCAACTCCAGGACAGGGAGGGGAGTGGGAAGGACTTAGTGTACGATCTAGGACCCTTGAATTCTAGCTCAGATGTGGATCTGTGGGTATCACAGGCAGAGAAGGCCAAATCTAGTAACTAGTCTACTTGCTGGACTGGGAGAGAGGGAAGAGAGAATCCACTCTTAAAGGGCCAGACCTAATTCTTCCCTAGAAGGGAGCTGCGGAACTCGGCTGGTCTGGTTTACCCCATGCCGGCGTCCCTATCTCGCCACTCCCCTCTTCACACACTCCTCCCCCCAGCCCCCCAATTCTTTAAAAATTTTTTTTTTCTTTTGCCACTGGTACTCAGGCAGATCCCCCACAGTTTCAGACCCTCTACTCCCAGACAGCTACAGGAGGCGGGCCTCGGGGGGCTGTGAGAGCCCCGGAGGAGGGCGGGGGATTCCCCCGGGGCAGGGGGACGGACACGTCAGCCCCCGCAGCAGCGGGGGCGGGGGCGGAGGCGGGAGCGGGGGCGGGCAGAGGCTTAAATAGGCGGTTCTGGAGCCGGGACCCAGCGCGGGCTGAGAAGGCGGTGGCTGCAGCGGCAGCAGCGAGGTTCCAATAGTCCGGGTCTGCGAGTAGATTGTATCCGAGCCCCGATCCTAGTCCTGACTGTGCCTGTGTGCGAGTGGGTGAGTGTCCTGGTAGAGAGGGGTGGGGTGACCGCACCGTCTGGGTTGCAGGTGGATGGGCCAGGCCCAGATGGGTCACAGATTAGGGCGCCAGGACCCTCACGGCCGACGGGGGATGGGCTCTGCAGGTCCTTGGGCGAGCCGCTTGCCTGACTCCGGATGGGCAGGTCGCCCCGGTCCGTCTCCCTCGCGGCTTATACTGCCATCCCGGTTCTTGGTTCCCCAGACGGCTTCCGACGCGATGACCCTGAACGGCGGCGGCAGCGGAGCGGGCGGGAGCCGCGGCGGGGGCCGGGAGCGCGAGCGCCGTCGGGGCAGCACACCCTGGGGCCCGGCGCCCCCGCTGCACCGCCGGAGCATGCCGGTGGACGAGCGCGACCTGCAGGCGGCGCTGGCTCCGGGCACCCTGGCAGCGGCCGCGGCCGGGACCGGGACCCAGGATGCGAGGTCGGACTGGCCCCAGAGCTCCTCGGACTCGCTCAGCTCAGCGGGTAGCGACTCAGACGAGAGCGTTTACAAGGTGCTGCTGCTGGGTGCGCCTGGCGTGGGCAAAAGCGCTCTAGCGCGCATCTTCGCTGGTGTAGAGGACGGGCCTGAAGCAGAAGCCACAGGTGAGGGCAGGGGGCTATTCAGGGATGAGGCGATCCCAGGGTCAGGACTGGGGCTCTGGGGCTGGGGACCTGCACTGAAAGGCAAATACCAGAGGTTTCTAAAGGCTCTTTCAGAATCACGCCTCTAGCTACCTATTTCATAGAAGGGGAAACTAAGAGAGAAGACTTTGGTAGGGGAAGAAGTGCCCAGAATAGAGGGCCCAGGGCACAGATACGACTACTCCGTGGGATGCGGACAGGACATCCTTCCCTGCCAGGGCTGGCAGGAGCATAACCAGAGGGAGTTTCTAGAAGAGCCCTTGGTGGCCAAGGCCCCCAGAGAATGTGATAGTCACTATTTTGATAGACCCTGTGGTCGGAGCCAGCCGGGGACCCAGGCAGCAGGAGAAGGGCAGGGAGTACTGGAGTGGCCACCCCAGGACATTGCCAGCTAGGGGGGCATGTAGGCGGAGGTTAGGCACGCCATGCCCCCCCTCCTCCACTTCCCTGCCCTGTCGCTTCAGTTGCCACATAGTAGTCATCTGCAAGTGGAGGGGAGGGTCTGGGGGCTCTGGGGAGCTAGAGGGTGTGGCCAGAACAGGACACCTGGCAGTGGGGACTTTTAACAGCCAGCCGGTAACCTGGCTACTGGCCTCCTTGCCTAGGGCACACGTATGATCGCTCCATCATGGTGGACGGAGAAGAGGCATCGCTCATGGTCTATGACATTTGGGAGCAGGTAGGATGCAGGATGAGACCCTGGGTAGGGGTGGGCGGGGTGAGCAGGGGCCTGCTGGGAGTGACAGGCTTGTGGCAGGGGCATGAGGACTGTTCGGTAAAGGTGTGTGTGTGCGTTTCCCAGGACGGGAGCCGCTGGCTGCCTGGTCACTGCATGGCCATGGGGGATGCATACGTCATCGTGTACTCAGTGACAGACAAGGGCAGCTTCGAGAAGGCCTCAGAGCTGCGGGTCCAGCTGCGGCGTGCACGGCAGACAGACGATGTTCCCATCATTCTCGTGGGCAACAAGAGTGACCTGGTGCGTTCACGTGAGGTCTCCGTGGATGGTGAGTATGCAGCGGGCTGGGAAGGGAGGAGAGAGAGCCTGGCTGGGCTGTGGTCCAGGCAGTCTTGGCCCAGCTTGAGTCCCTGGGGATCATCAAGGCCTAAAAATGTTCAGGAAGAAAACTCGGAGGACAGGGGAGGGGGGAGAGCTGCTGCCTGCCCACAGGCTCCCAAAGGCCCGAGAGGGCTAGGGAGAGAACCAAATCCACTGGCAGCGGGCGTAGCTCAGGGCCCTCCTCTCCTGCCCCTTTGGCCCTGGCCTGGCTGGTGTGGGGTGAGTGGGTGGCAGACAGTGCAGGGAACCAGGCAGAGAGGTCAGAGCCTGGAGTCTAGGCCTACTGCAGTACTTCATTTAAGTATCAGACTTCAAATTATTTCAATAAATGAATCTCCTTTTGTGGGAGATTTATCTTTTGGGGAGCTCCTTAAACACAGGCATGCTCTGCTTGTTGAGTGACTCAGCAGCACCTGGGACCCCAGGAGCTGGGGTCTGTGTTTCTGGGAGGACCCTGCAGATTCCTAAGTGGCAGCTGCCATGGGGTGGCCAGGGTTTGAGTGGGCTCCTCTCTTACTCACCCTTTGTTTACTGGTGTGTGTCTGTCCCCACCCTGCCAGAGGGCCGGGCCTGCGCAGTGGTCTTTGACTGCAAGTTCATTGAGACGTCGGCGGCGCTGCACCACAACGTCCAAGCTCTGTTTGAGGGTGTTGTGCGCCAGATACGCCTGCGAAGGGACAGCAAAGAGGCCAATGCAAGACGGCAAGCGGGTACCCGACGGCGAGAGAGCCTTGGCAAAAAAGCGAAGCGTTTCCTGGGCCGCATTGTAGCACGCAACAGCCGCAAGATGGCCTTTCGAGCCAAGTCCAAGTCCTGCCACGACCTTTCAGTTCTCTAGGCCCCGTGGGCTCTCACTGTGGAGGGCAGACGGATGGGCAGGTTGGTGGGCTGGCCCAGCCAACTGCCCTGAGTGCTTTGGGGCTGGTTCAGACTCTGGGCCCCTCGGAGCTGCCAGCCAGGCGTCCTCCACTTCATGGTCATGGACAGACAGTGCTGCCTGGGGAGGCGGCTCCCAGTAGCCAGTCAGGGCTGGGTCTGCAGAGATGCGTGTGCAGGTCCATGTGTGTCCCCAGCGGCAGCCTGAGCCCAGCCGGTGGGTGGCCTGTGTGTGGGGAAAGGACTCTGCCTTTCTCCATGCCTGGGGTGTGCGTGCCCTGGAGGGAGGCTGTTCGGTGTCCTGGGTATTTGTTTACAAACAGATTTTTGTAATAAAGACTATTTCCTGATATATCAGGGCTGTTCACTCTGTCTGTCCTCCGTCTGAGGGCTTCAGGAGCAGGAAGATTTCTGAAGTTGAAGGATGAGGTCTCACTGGCCCCTCCTAGTGTGTGGCCTGACTGTCCTAATGTTTGGACTTGAATATAGCCAGCTGGGACAAGGGAGCGAGGCGAGGGGAGGGCTAGGTGGGGGTTCAAGGAGCAGGAGGAGACACAAACCCCTTCCAGCCCCTGCTATCCAGATCCTCCTTCTGTATTGGGGTGTGGCATTGCCCAACTGATTGGGGCTTCAATCACCCCACTGTACAGAAAAGGAAACTGAGGCTGCCCGAGGGAGCACACCCAGCCCTGGGTCTCACAGCGAAGCAAGAACCCCGGGTCTGCCTCCACAGCTGTTCTTTCTGCCTTTCTCCCTCCTGAGGGGATGGGAACCAGCTGAGGTAGGGGGGAAGGGGAAGACCAGAGATTCCGAGGGTCGGTTTGCTAAGCGTGGGGATAAGGGAGGCACACTCAGGCGGGCTTGACTACACCTCTGGGCTGAGGCTGGGCTACTGAGGGGGCCCTCACTGTTCTCTCCGCTATGAATGGCCAACCCAGAACATTCCACGATCAATATCGGCTAATTTGATTTTGGTGGGAACAGCTCCCTGGAACAGCTCCCTCTCTGCCTAAAATGAGAGGTCTGGCGTTTGTACAGGAATGTGTGCCCACGCGCTTGTGGCTGGAGGCATGCCTGTCTCCCCACCCACCCACGCCCAGTCAACAGGAGCCAAGGCTCCGTCACCTTTGGTACAGGTGCTTGTTAGGAGTTGACCTACATGGTTTCAGGAATGAACATCCCCATTCGGTGATGGGCGGGAAGTAGTTGAGTGAGGACTGGTACACGCTTCTGCCCATCTCCAAAACCTGGAGGCAGCATGGGGCAAGGTGGGGGACAGTTTCTGAGAAGGTTCTGGGTCAGGGTCCATAGGTTCCTTTTTTTTTTCCTAATACAGATTGTGGTAAGGATCCATATATTCCTGCCTTAGTTCAATTTATTCCTTTCACAGACCCCTGGGAGCCCTTGCAACCTGGTTATATTCCTGATTGCAGCTTGTTCAATGGCAGGAGGAGGTTTGAGGGCTCCTCCGTGTGCTCCGAGAGTCACCCACGTGCTCCCCAGGGCAGCGTAGCTGCTCAAAGCTGCTGCCGCTCCCCTGCTCCCCCTAACATGCTTCGAAGCACGCAGTGGGCATTGTTTTCTCACAGCAAGTGAGGGGCCCCAGGCCTGAAAAGGAAATTGGAGCCTTCCTGGCTCTGCCATTTATTAGCTGTGTGACTCTGGGCAAACCACTCAGCCTCTCTGTGCCCGTGTGTGACATGGTGACAACGCCCCTTCAGAATGCAGCATGTGGGATAATGAAAGTATGAGCTCAGAGCAGTGCCAGGCACTTAGCAGGAGCACAACACACGTGAGCCCCTCTCCATCCCTGAGGCAGCCACTCAGCGTGTGACAAGGCTGGGGGCAGCTGAGGGGTCCCGGCCTAGCTTCCAGCCTGGGGGAGACTAACCAGATACACAGCGGAAAGGACGTGGGGGAGACTGTGGGAAGCTCCAAGGATGGGGGGGTGCCCTGGAGACCAGGATCTTCCCACCCTTCCCACTCTTTCCCCTCCTCCCACACTCCTGGGCCCCAGAAGCTTCTCCTGGATCTGCTTGGCTGCCCTCACTGGGGGAAGGGCCCCTGGTCAGCCTTTCCACTCCCTCAAGGTCACCTGAGCTGGTTTAATCTTGTCTTTGCCTCTCAGAGGCACAAAAAAGTGCATTGTCCCAGCCCTGTTGGTGTGGAGTGGCCAGTGTGAGGACTTGAACCACAGGGGTGCTCACAGGCTGCTGACCACGTCCCCACACACACACACACACACACACACACTGGCCCCACTGGTGGGTGACCTGGAGCCCCAAATACCCAGTTCAGGTCCTGCACTGCTTATCCGTCCTCTGTGTGCAACCTCCAGCTCCTTGTCTTAGTTCCCCAAGCCAGTTAGGAGCTGCCAGGGCAGGGCGAGAGCCAGGTCTTTGCTGAGTCCCTGAGTCTTGCTCTGGAGGGGCTCCCAGTCTAATGGGACAGACACAGAATGACAATGTGGGGTCCTCTGTGCATGTATAGAGGTAGCACATGGCATATAGAGGGGCATTCCCAGAGGAGGCCCCTGAACCAGCCTGTGAGCGCAGGGAAGTTTCCTGGAGAAGGGAGTATTTGCCAAGTACCGAAGCATGGGCAGGTACAGACGAAGGGGTGGGAAGGGCATTCCATGTAAAAGGAACAGGGTGTGCAGAGATTCAGCTGTAGATGCCGGAGCATGCATTGGGGAGGTGTGAGACCATGTCTGGAGCCACAGAAAAAGAAGCAGTGTCCAAGCCCAGAGGCCCAAGGAATACCCACTGGGCCGTGTTGAGGTGGGGAGAGTGCCAGGCCAATGATCTGCCCACCTCCCAGGGCTGGCAGTCACAGATGCTGAGCGGCGCCCAGCTTTCCGAAGTCAATGAGTAACTTGGGGGGCTGGGTGGAGCCAGGCCTGCCGCTGTGGGCCCAGTGGCGTTTTACACTCCCCAGCAAGTGAGGCTGAACCACCTACCTGCTCAAGTGTCCGCCTTGTCCTACCCTACCCAGCCCGGCCTGGCCAGAGCTACCCGGAGAAGGAGCCCTCTTGCCTGGCGGCTGGATCAAGGGAGCCAGCCTTGGGCACGAGCGGGTGAGGGGCTGGGAGCAGCAGGGTGGGCAGGACTGAGGCTGGGGTTGGTGGGGGTGGAGGAGACACTCTGCCCTGTCCTCCCCATCTGGGGAGAGTACCCAGGGGTCCACCTTAAAGTGGTTGTTGATTTGTCAATGTCCTGTGTGCCCAGCTCCATGCTCAGTGCTGGAAAATGCTGAGATGAGGGCCCGCCCTCGGGCAATCCTTGCTGGAAGGCGGCAGTGGGAGGGAAGACAGTCCCGGAAACTCAGAGCCACGAGTCCTCTGTTGCAGGAGGAACCCTGTGGTCAAGTCCTCTGTGACCTTGGCCAGGCTCTGCTCTTCAGGCCTTGCCAACAACATGGGGTGGCTACAGGAAGTGTCCCTCAGGATCATCAGGGTCTTTTCTGCTTCAAATTTTTGTGATTTGGAGGGCTACTGGAAAATTTATCCCTTTGGGGTCTGTGAGCTGTGGAGGCTGTGGCAGGAAGGAGAAAAGGTCTGGAGGTGAAACCCTGGTGGAGTCCTGGTGGGGCAAGAGCCGAGAGGCAGGGTGGCTGGGTCTGGGGGCTTTGGTGGGCCTGGCCTAGGAGCTGGACGCTACCCTGAGGGGAATGGGGAGCCACGGGTACTCCAAAGGGGAGGAGAGAAGGCTAGTGTCTATGCGATTGCTCTGGCTGTGGCGTGGGATGGAAACCCCCGCCCACTGGTCTGGGCTGCATCCTCACTGCCCCGTCCCCCAGGCCCATCCTGACCATGGTCCCTGCCTGGTTGTGGCTGCTTTGCCTCTCCGTCCCCCAGGTAAGCGGGGCCCTGCGCCCCTCCTTCACATCCTGGCGCTGGGGGTTGGCACCCTTACCCCCAACTCCTGGACCAGTTATACTGACCATAGGAACAGCGGGAGCTTGGGGGGTTCAGAACTGGGGTTACGGGCCTGTTGTGGATTCAGGAGGTCAAAGGACAGAGGGTGCATGGACTAAGGTATAGCCAGGCCCAGGGAAGGGGCAGAAATTCCCCTCTTCTGTCAGGTCCCAGTGCCTGGTGACAGGGGAGAATCCTCCCACAGGCACTCCCTGAGGCCCAGCCTGCAGAGCTATATGTGGAAGTCCCAGAAAACTATGGTGGAAATTTCCCTTTGTACCTGGCCAAGGTGAGCCTAGGGCCTGCGGGCTCCCCTCCTTCCCCGCAAAGCCCTGCTTCCCCTGCCGCTAGCACCTTTCCTCTTCCCTGCTCTGTTTCTCTTCCAAACCCTGCTTTCCAGAGAGTACGTATGTGTTATACAGGTTGAGTGTCCCTTACCTGAAATGCTTGGGACCAGAAACGTTTCAGATTTGGGATTTTTTCAGACTTTGGAATATTTGCATATATGTAATGAGATAACTTGGGGATGGGACCCAAGTCTAAACATGAAACTCATTTATGTTTCCTATGCACTTTATACACATAGCCTGAAGGTAATTTCATACAATGTTTCTAATTTTTGTGCATGAAACAAAGTTTTAACTACATTTTGACTGTGACCTGTCGCATGAGGTCCTGTGTGGAATTTTTGACTTGTGACATCATGTAGGCACTCAAAAAGTTTCAGATTTTGGAGGATTTCAAATTTCAGACTTTCAGATTAGGGATGCTCAACCTGTAGTGTGAATGACTAACAAGATCATAATGCCGGTGGAGAGTAGAGCTTTGAGTTAAAGAACGAAATATTGGTGGTGAGGTTGCAAGCTTCAGAAAGAAGGAGTTACAGGAAAAAGAGTTCTGACTTTGAATCTCAGTCCTAGGCTGGGCATGGTGGCTCACGCCTGTAATCCTAGCACTCTGGGAGGCCAAGGTGGGAGGATCACTTGAGGTCAGGAGTTTGAGACCAGCCTCAGTAAGAATGAGACCCTGTCTCTACTAAAAATAGAAAGAAATTAGCCAGGCAACTAAAAATAGAAAAAATTAGCCAGGCATGGTGGCGCACTCCTATAGTCCCAGTTACTCGGGAGGCTGAGGCAGGAGGATTGCTTGAGCCCAGGAGTTTGAGGTTGCTGGGAGCTAGGCTGACCCATGGCACTCTAGCTGGGGCAACAGAGCAAGAGCCTGTCTGGAAAAAAAAAAAAAAAAGAATCTCAGTCCTGGTGCTTACCAGTTGTGTGACTTCAGGCAGGTGCCACTCCTCTCTGAGACTCAGTCTTCCTGCACATAAAATGAGGCCATTGATAGAGGGCGCTTCCCCCAGGCCTGGCCACCACTCCCTTCACCTCTTCACCTCTGTTCTTCCCCACCAGCTGCCACTGCCCCGGGAGGAGGCTGAAGGCCAGGTTGTGCTGTCAGGGGACTCAGGCAGGGCAGCTGAGGGCCCCTTTGCTGTGGATCCAGAGTCTGGCTTCCTGCTCGTGACCAGGGCCCTGGACCGAGAGGAACAGGCAGAGTACCAGCTGCAGGTATGGCTGGGCCAGGTAGGGGAGGGCAGGCAAGGCAGGGCTGGACACTGACCACGTTTCCCTGCCAGGTCTCCCTGGAGACCAAGGATGGACGTGTCTCGTGGGGCCCGCATCCTGTGCGCGTACACGTGAAGGATGAGAATGACCAGGTGCCCCGTTTCTCCCAAGCCATCTACAGAGCTCAGCTGAGCCAGGGCACCAGGCCCGGTGAGTGACCAGGGTAGCCAACTTACGGCATGGTCAGGTGGGCTTGATGGGACAGCAGAGAGCAAAGAGATGGCCAGACAGTCAGCACAGGGACAGGGCAGCCAAGGTCCCAGCTGTCCTCTCCCGTTTCTGTTTCATCCTGCACCGCCTACCCCAAGCGAGGGTCCCATCCACTCCTGGCCGCAGTTTGCCCATCTTGGAGTGAGATAAAGCACTGTGGCTCACCTGCAGAGTCCTGACATGATCATGACATGGAAGGAAGGACAGGGAGAGATGGGAGGCATGGGAGACTCTCCCGACTCCCTCTTTCCCTTACAGTGTACCCCACCCCCTGCCCCAGGCATCCCCTTCCTCTTCCTTGAGGCTACGGATGCGGACGAGGCAGGCACAGCCAACTCGGACCTTCGATTCCACATCCTGAGCCAGGCCCCAGCCCAGCCTTCCCCAGACATGTTCCAGCTGGAGCCTCAGCAGGGCGCTCTGGCCCTCAGCCCCAAGGGTGAGCCCGAGCTGGGTGTGCTGGGGAGGGAGGGTCAGGGACATCTGGAGAAGGTGGCATCTGAGCTGCATGAGAAGGACGGGCTTTGAGAGGCAAAGGAGGTCAAAAGAGCATTCTAGGTGGGGAGAGAAGGAAGGCAGAAGGCCGCTGAGGCAGAACCACACGTGCAGGGCTGGGAAAGGGTGTGAATGGAGGGCCTCAGCTCTACACTCCAGAGCCCTGGGCCAAAGGGACAAGGATAGGAGTGGCCTCGGGGGTTGTAGTTTAGGACACTGCTGGGAGACCTTGGGACTGATGGCAGGAGAGACCTGGACCTGGGAGCTCAGGCCAGAGCCACAGGCTTGGGAGGGAAAGAAAAGTGAATCATACATCAGCCTGGCCATCCACCCGTTCACCCATCTACCACCCTCCCACCTATGCAGTCCATCTGCCGACACTCACTCATTCACACACGCAAACCCCCATCCATCCACCTAGTCAACCGTCCATTCATCCAACTGATCGTCTACCCTTCTACCCACCTCCCCATCCGGGTCGTCCACCTACCCCTCTAGCCCATCAACCATTCACTGTGTGCATAGATGTGGAAGGGACTTTGCAAACTGTCAAGTCTTGGTTGGATGCTCACGATGGTGCTAAAAAGCCTTCTCATCCTTTGGCCAACAGCGTATCTCAAGCACCTGCCATATGCTTGGTTTCGTATTTCATACCTTGCTGAGAATAATGCCCTGGCCCCTGCCCCCTGGCCATTGCTCAGCTGACCATCCCACCCCTTCTAGGAAGCACCAGCCTAGACTATGCCCTGGAGGGGCCCTACCAGCTGTTGGTACAGGTCAAGGACATGGGTGACCAGGCCTCAGGCCACCAGGCCACAGCCACCATAGATGTCTCCATAGTGGAGAGCACCTGGGTGCCCCTGGAGCCTATCCACCTGGCAGAGCATCTCCAAGTCCCATACCCACACTACATTGCCCAGGTGAGTAAGCGGCTGTCGGCGGCTGAAGCAGCCCCATGGATGGTGTAGCTGGGTCTGATTCTCGTGGACATTTAGTGGGTGGCTCTGGGACCCAGCTTGACCTCTGCTCCTCCCTTCACTCTTCCCATCATTTCCTGTCATGGAGTAGGGTGTTCAAGGCCTTGGGAACAGGCCCACGGCCCCTCGCCTGCCATCCTCTGGCAGGTGTGTCTCTGTGCTCTGACCTCCCTAGCTTGCCTAAGGCTTCCTCGGGGAGAACAGCTGCCACCTCCTGATGCCATGGGGATTGTCACCTAGGCCAGGAATGTCTCAGGCCTCTTCTAGGAATGCCCTGGGGTCAGGCTGAGCCTGAGAGGGCAGAAAATAAAATAACCTGGTCATTCAGACACTTTGGGCAGGGTCCAGGCTTGGATGAGGGCAAGGCCCCTACGGAGTTGCCACCACAATGAGTGCCCCAAACAGAAGGATCCTACCTGGACTCTTAAGCCCAGGGAGGACAGCAACTTGCTTGGGGGTCACATAGCAGTTGGGGTCCAGGCTCCTCCCCCGGGAATCAGCTGGGGAACAAGGGCTGACAAATTTTTCCTGTCCCTTGGCCTGGGGTGCCCCCATTCTGGGTCCCCCTCCCAGGTACACTGGAGTGGGGGTGATGTGCACTATCACCTGGAGAGCCAGCCCCCTGGACCCTTTGATGTGGACGCAGAGGGGAAACTCTACGTGACCAGTGAGCTGGACCGAGAAGCCCAGGCTGAGGTGAGGTGAGAGGGAACCAGGGGTGCAGGTTGGGGGTACGTGGTCACTGTCCAGTTGGCTTTTGGGGGTGTCACATCTCCCACAGATGCTGAGGCAGTGCAAGAGAGCCCAGAAGAGCTGGAGCTGGCCACCAGAAGGGAGCTCTGAGTCAGGCCAGGCTGGGGCTGCCCTTGGCCCTGACCGGAAGCCCCCCACTGCCCACTATAGTACCTGCTCCAGGTGTGGGCTCGGAATTCCCGTGGCGAGGACTATGCGGAACCTCTGGAGCTGCATGTGGTGGTGATGGATGAGAATGACAACGTGCCTGTCTGCCCCCCGCCTGGGCCCCCCATCAGCATCCCTGAGCTCAGCCCCCCAGGTGAGCTATGGGCCTTGTCGGGGATGGGGGAGGGGTAGAGTCCCTATAGGCCATCCTAACTGGCTCTTCTCTGGGTTGGGGCCCAGCATCAGGCCCCCATATCAACGCCCCTCCCCAAGACACACACACTCACTCACACGAGCTCAAGTTCAGTTTAGCACAAAAGAGTGGGTGGGGTAAGGCCTCCGGGCTGGGCTGTGGTTCCACCCAGGTGGGTGCTGTCTTGTAGGCACCGAAGTGACTAGGCTGTCGGCGGAGGACGCAGATGCCTCCGGCTCCCCCAATTCCCACATTGTGTATCGGCTCCTGAGTCCTGAACCTGAGGAGGGGGCAGCAGGGAGAGCCTTCGAGCTGGACCCCGCTTCAGGCAGTGTGACACTGGGGACTGCTCCACTCCACGCTGGCCAGAACATCCCGCTCCAAGTGCTGGCCACTGACCTGGCAGGAGCAGAGGGGGGTAAGTGCCCCAGTGGTGACCCAGGCCCCTGCCCCTGCTGTTCCTATCCTGGCCTCGCCAATATACCCTCCCCTGCCTCAGGCCTCAGCAGCACGTGTGAGGTCACAGTCACCATCTCAGATGTCAATGACCACGCTCCCGAGTTCACCACTTCCCAGGTAAGCAGACGCCGGGGAGACCTTGGGTAAGGCGTTGGTGGGGGGCTCACCGCCCCTCCCCACCTCTCCAGATTGGGCCTATCAGCCTTCCTGAGGATGTGGAGCCCGGGACTCTGGTGGCCACACTCGTGGCCACTGATGCCGACCTTGAGCCTGCCTTCCGCCTCATGGACTTTGCCATCGAGGGGGGAAACGTGGAAGGGATCTTTGGCTTGGATTGGGAGCCAGACTCGGGTCAGGTCCAACTCCGCCTCTGCAAGGTAAGGGGCTGGTGGGCAGGACCGGGGCACACGCACACACACACGCGTGCTCAATGCACCACGCCCCAGCCCACATGGTGACCCTGGCCTCACTGGTTCCAGAACCTCAGCTACGAGGCAGCTCCAGGTCACGAGGTGGTGGTGGTGGTGCAGAACGTGGCAGAGCTGGTGGGACAGGGCCCCGGCCCTGGAGCCACAGCCACAGTGACTGTGCTGGTGGAGAGGGTGCTGCCACCCCCCAAGTTGGACCAGGACAGCTACGAGGCCACAGTCCCAGTGAGCACCCTGGCTGGCTCCCTCCTGCTGACCGTCCAGCCCGCAGACCCCACCAGCAGACCCCTCAGGTGAGCAGAAAGCCCAGCCCCTTATGTGGGCTGGATCTCTCCTGTCCCCAGAGCTGACCCCGGGGCCTTGGAAGGGACTCCCATTATCTATGGCCTGGACTATTTCTCAAACTGTGGCTAATGCCAAGGTTGTGTCCCCTCGGGGGTGGGGATCAGGGCTGGATAGACTGGGCAGGGTATGGAGGAGGTTTTTGGACCCCACGAGAGCTAGATTACACACCACCACAAGTCCTGACGCTGGGGACAGAGACTGGACACCCGGGCACTGCTGTTGCCCCTGAGTCACAGAGAGGGTGTGGAACTCGAACAGGTCACATGGCCCTGGGTGATTCTGGGCAAGACCCCGTATGTCGTCCCAGAGCCTCCCCACCCCCTGCCTTTCTCTGGGCCTCAGGTTCTCCCTGGCCAATGACTCAGAGGGCTGGCTCTGCATTGACAAGGTCTCTGGGGAGGTGCACACGGCCCGGTCCCTGCAGGGCGCCCAGCCTGGGGACACGTACACAGTGCTTGTGGAGGCGCAGGATGCAGGTATGGCCAGGCAGTGTGGGGGCCTCTGGGAGGGAGCACAGACCTTGGACAGACAGATGGGTAGGACTGAGCTTCCTCCCTGGGGAAGGCCCACATCCTCCCAGCCCCAGGTAGGAGGGACAAGGAGCTGGGTCTAGTGTCCCCCTCTGAGAATGAGTCCACCCCTAGGCGGGCAGGCCTGGCTTCTGCCTCCCCTCTCCTACCACCCGCCTAGCTTGACACTCACAATCCCCCAGCCCTGCCGCTTAGCCCCAGGAGGGCCTCTCAGGGTGTCACCACAGGGCCAGGCTGGGGCAGAGGAGGGTATGGAGGTGGGAGGTGGAAGGAGGGCCAGTGCCACACCTGGGGCAGGAGTCCCGGTGAGCTGAGCTCTGCCGGGTGAAGGGCTGGCCTGGGGTGGGGAGGTCAGGGAGGCAGGCTTTGGCCCGAGCTGGGCTATGGTGCGGGGATTTCCACACTGGCGTGGGGGCGATGACGGATGGAGAGAAGAGTGGAGGGAGAGTGGCAGGGTGAGACTTACGGGCTGTGGGGAGAGGGACCAGCCTGGGGACTCCAGGGCTCACCCTCACCCCAACAACGCCCGGGCCAGCTCAGCGCTGCCTCCTTTGCAGATGAGCCAAGACTGAGCACCTCTGCCACCCTCGTGATCCACTTCCTGAAGGCCCCTCCTCCCCCAGCCCTGACTCCGGCTCCTGTGCTCTCCCGTCACCTCTGCACACCCCGCCAGGACCATGGTGTGATTGTCAGTGGACCCAGCGAGGACCCTGACCTGGCCAGTAGGCAGGGTCCCTACAGCTTTGTCCTTGGGCCCAACCCCACGGTGCAGCGGGATTGGCGCCTCCAGCCCCTCAATGGTGTGTGGTGGGGGAAGGGAAGGGAGGCTGTGGCCAGGGCAGGGACGGGGGGTGGGGGAACACTTGGAAGGGAGATGCCCTTCCACCATTGGGGCGGGGCTGAGCCTAGGGGGAGCAGCTCCCAGATGACCTGTCCAGGCTGGCGACCCTGGTCACTGCCCACTGTCCCAACAGGTTCCCATGCCTACCTTACCCTGGCCCTGCATTGGGTGGAGCCACATGAACACGTGGTCCCTGTGGTGGTCAGCCACAATGGCCGGATGTGGCAGCTCCTGGTTCGAGGTGAGGCCGGGTGCAGGCAAGGCTGGCAGGCTGCAGTTCCTGAGGGGGCCACTGGGATGCAGGGGGACGGGCTGTGTGCACAAGTACGCAGACTCGCGCAGACAGCACAGGCCTGTGCACACTTGCACATTTGTGGCCAGGCACATGTACCTGTGTACACACAGGCACACATGCAGAGGGGCATGCAACTTCACACACACATGGATACACGCGTGTACACAAAAACACATATATCAGCCAGCTGGCCAGCCTGGGGACTCCGAGCAGCTGGGGGGCCTCCCCCCACCACCCTTATCTTTCTCTCCCTCTCCCCAGTGATCGTGTGTCGCTGCAACGTGGAGGGGCAGTGCATGCGTAAGGTGGGCCACATGAAGGGCATGCCCACGAAGCTGTCGGCAGTGGGCACCCTCGTGGGCACCCTGGCAGTGATAGGTATTGAGGTTGGGCTCCTGTGTGGCGGTGGGCGGTGGGTGGCTGGAGCTGCAGCCTCTAAATAAACAGTGTCCCTTGTCCCCATGGTGCTCTAGGTCTGAAAAAGGAACCCCCCAACTCTCCTAGTGATTATGCTTTTGCCCGCCGTCATCAGTCATTATCTCATCATTGATAACAGCATTACTGTTACATGATTGCACGTTGACTCCACGTCTGGTCCCTGCCATGTGAATTATTCCACAGACCCTTTCCCATAACCCTGTGCGGTAGATCCTGGTATCTCCCCACTTTGCAGATGAGGTCACTGAGCCTCAAAGAGGTTAAGTGACTTGTTCAACGTTACACAGCCAGGTTGTGACAGAGCCCAGGTCTTTCTAGCCTAATTCCTTCAGTCTAAACCACCGTCTCCATCCCCTTTACTTCTTCAGCCCCCTAAATGTTTTCCTTGCTGGTTCTAGCACAACGCTATGGTGCGCCTTTCTCTTGGAGGTCCATGGAGATAACTCACTGGCTTCTAGATGACCTCCACCCAAACTGTCCCACAGAGAAGGGGACTTTGGAGGCTGGGTGTACTGGAGCAGCCTCAGGGGGGCGAGGGCCTGGTGAGGAGCAAGCAGGCCAAGCAGTCAAGCTTCTCCAGGCACCAGGACCAGAGTCATATCTGGCCCAGCCTTGGGGTGCTGTCTAGGGAACTTCATCTCTTTATTAAACCATTACCGATTGCCGGGAGTCCCTCGTGATGAGCAAGTCTCGCAGCCTCTTCTGAGGGCTGATCCATCTCTCTTGGGTCCCTCAGGCCTCTTCCTCATCCTCATCTTCACCCACCTGGCCCTGGCGAGGAAGAAGGACCTGGATCAGCCAGCGGGCAGTGTGACCCTGAAGGCAGCTGTCTGAATGGTCCAGGCAGCCCCAGCTGGGAGCTTGGCCTCTGGCTCCATCCAAGCCCACTGGGAGAAGACCCAGCAGTGGAGATCCAGCAGGGGCCAGGACAGAGTAGAAGCCCCTCCGCCTACCCTGGGATGGAGGTACCGTCACCAGACGCGTCCCCAGACCCTGAACGCTGACTTTACGGGCTGCCCATGGGAACGCTCCAAATGGTAGCACATTTGTTCGATAATAAAGCCTCAGAGAGTTGGGCTGGGCCCTAAGGGATTGCTATGCCTGTGTCCTGCGTGTGTGTGAGTGTGCACACACCTGCCCCCTCATGCCTTCCCTGTCTCCTGCTGCACAGAAAGGGTCTGGGGGCTTGACCAGGAAACAAGACTAGGGTCCCCTGTGGGGAAGGACATAGGGCATCATATGGGCTGTTGGTGAGATCTTGGGGTCACAGCAAGATGGGACATTTCCCGGGGCATCCAGAGCCCATTGGCCGTAGATCCTTGGATGGGTTAACTCTGTGCAGGTGATGGTTGAGGAGCGGTGTCTTTGAGGGTGTCACTTCTGTGTTTTCCTGCATGTCATCTTTGCTATGGGAGGGCACAAACTATGACACTGTGTCTTCTGCTTCTATGTGAGCAACTTGTGTCCCTGTGCATGAGCTACCTGCACACGGGGTGATCAGAGGTCCCTGAGTCTAAGGAGGGGCCTAGGCAGGAATCTTGAGGACCCCATGGGGCTGGGACAGGAGAGGTGAGGCTGGGGACACATCCTTCTGCCCCAGTGCAGACTCCAGGGCACTTCTATGTTCCACATACAGGCTGGTGAGCACATGGGTGCATCTGCAGAAAGTCAAGGCAGGGAGTCCCTCAGACGGTCACCACTGGGGAGGGGCAGGAACCACCGTGGCTTACCCCGCAGCTGCCCCCGTCCGAGGTGAACCCCTGCCCCTGCCCTAAGATTAAGCCATGTTCCTGTTGCCCTGCTGAGCCCTGACCCCACCTCCAGGTTGACCTCTAATCCCTGACCCTAGACACATGCTGATCCCCCATGACCCTCTGGGGAGGTAGGGGGGACTTGCTGTCCCAGGCACCCTGAGCTGATGATGGTAAATCACGGGGAAGGGAGAAAAACAACCTCTGTGGGGCCCAGGCCCTATTTTTAGGAGATAATCTCTCCACTGTTGGCAGATTCTGTGGGAGAGGGGCCAAGCCGAGCTAACAGAGACAGGACGGGCAACCTGGCTGGCCTGGGGGAGGCTGGGAGACTTGACTGGGATCCCCAGCCCAGCGGATGGACTCTGAGGCTGGCCCCAGTCACCCTGGGCTCAGGGACCCCCATTGGAGGCTCTGATGGCTACCCTAGACCAAGCAGGCCTTCCTTGCCCCTCTCCTGATCCTCTGATCGGCCTGCACCCTCTCAGAAGTCTTCAGACTGTAAAGCTCTTTGGAGGTAGCATCTCATCTAATCTTCCCATCAACCTGCAAGGTCAGATTATCAGCCCCATTTTCTAGTGGAGGATCTCGAAGGTCAGGGAGGTTAAGGGATGTAGTTGGGAGTCTTGGAACCAGGGCACAAGGCGGAATTGTCTGGCCAAGGTCCATGTTATGTCCCTAGAAGTGTCTACAGCCTTCAGCTGGTCTCTGCTCCCACAGGATCCCCCAGAAGGGTCTTAGAGAGCACCCAGGCCAGCTCCTTCCTGTATAGACTCCTTTCCATAGCCCTGTGAGGTAGATCCTGGTATCTCCCCATTTTGCAGATGAGGTCACTGAGGCTCAGAGAGGTTAAGTGAGTTGCTGAAGGCTCAGAGAGGTTAAGTGACTTGCTTACCTATAATCGTATAGGTGGGAAGGTGAATTGCAAAGGGATGGAGGGAACTTCCTAGGTTCATACAGAGAGTAAGATGTGTCACCTGACCTGGAACCACTCTGCTCTCTGAGTCCTTGTTCTGGATGGATGGATATGTAGATAGGTGGGCGGGTGGGTGAGTGGATAGATGGATTGGTAGGTGGATGAGTGGATGGGTGGGTGGGTGGATGTGTGGGTTGGGAGCAGGTGGGTAGGGGACAAGCAGAAGAAAGGATGGATGGCAGGATACTGGGGCAAATTAAGCCATCTGCCCCCATTTGAGGGCTTCTTCCTTGGGCATCCAGGCCCCAAGCCACTCCCTGGTTGAGTCAATGCAGGAGCTGATCACAAGGTCCACAAGCCCTTCCCCAGGGACAAGGGCTCGGTTTCCCTGAGCATTGTGGGTGCATAAACCTCTTCTGTGATCCTCAGCCCCATTTTATAGAGGAAAGTGAGGATGAGAGAGGGGGCGTGGCTCATTCTGGCTCACAGAGGGAGAGAAACACCAAGCTGGCACTGGTCTCTAGGCTTGGCAGTGGGTCAGTGAGTGCTTGCAGGGATTCGTGCTAGTGAGGCGGGCCTCACTCTGCAGGCAGGGCCTAGACCCTGCTATGGCGAAGTCGGGGAGAGGGCTCAGTGTGGGTAGAAGAGCATGTGATCCATGTTCTGCTCATCCTTGCTGTGCATTCCCAGGTACATTGCTTCACCTCTCTGAGCCTTGGTTTACTTGTTCATAAAATGGGCCCTACTTCATGAGGTTGTTGGGAAGACTACATGAGATAATCCCTGAAAAATGCATTTAGCACAGAGCTCAATAAATGTGGCCTTCCCCAATCCAGGGATTGTCAGGGGACTCACCACAGATGCCTGCAGCCCCACACTTACACATACTTCCTAGGGGCCCCACGAGGCCCAGGCTCTTGGGAGGGCATATGGAGAGGGACCCCAGCTCCAGCCCCCACCTGGCCTTGCCCAGTGACCCCCTCTGGCCTTGGCTCCTTTCCAAGGCCTGTACTCTCTGGTTCTGGGATGTTGAGGGGTCTCACAGGTCTGGGGCTGGAGGGAGTCGAGGGGTCAGCCCCAGCGGGAGCCTCACGCTCCCCTTCTCCCAGGCCCCTTCCAGAGGCTCAGGGCCAGATCAAAGGGACCCAGCACTGAGGGTTGGGAGGCGGGCTTGGAAAGAATGTAAACATGAGGATATTTTTAAACTTTTTCCAGCCCCAGCGATTAGGGCCCTTGAAGCAAGAGGCCCAGAGGTCAGTCTAGCCCTCACTCATGAAGCAAGAAACCATCTTAGGGCCTCAGAGACCCCACCTCCCAACCTACCTTCACCCACCCCAGGACTCTAGCTTGGGCCTAAGGGCACAAGATCTTCCCATGGTCTCACCTGCAGACCTCCTGCTGCTGCGGGATGACATGTTTCTAAAGAGAGGGCCTCCGAGGGATGCGAGGAACCAAAGGATTGCGGGGGATGTGGGGAGACTGCTTGGCAGGGCTAGTGTTGGGAGACTGAGCTTGGGAACCCCCTGGGCAGCCTGTCACTCTAACAGGTGTGTGGGGGCACACGTGCGTGTGTGTGTGTGTGTGTGTGTATGTACGTGCTGCAGTGTGTTCTGCGTGATGCCTATGTCAGAATGCGTGTGTGTGTGCAAGGAGCTCACTTCAGCCCTCCCTTCCTCCCCTTCCCTGGCGTCCCTGACCTCCTCCCAGGACCCGGGCAGGTGGGTGAGGTGGAGGAACAGGAAGCAGGCCCGAGATCAAGGGAAGAGTCACCTGAGAACAGGGGGGAGATGAGAGCAAGGGGTGGGGGGTGCCAGGGTCCAGGGCCATGCAGTGAGTCAGGCTGTGAGAGCCGCAGGGGCCACTGATGTGGGGACTGGGGCACTGGCTCCCTTGATTGCCTCCAGGTGTCACAGTGACTTGGCAACTCACAGACAAAGCTTCCTGGATCTCCCCCTTCCAGCGTCACAGTGACGACTCTCACCATGGGTTCCATGGCAACAGCCTCTTCCCTCAGAGTGACGCAGCCACCCTCACACACTCAAGGAGCGTCACAAGGAGACTCCTGCGGAGGCCCCCCACATGCCCTGTAGTCATATCCTGGGGACCCTTACACAGGGCACATGGAGACCCTCACCATATCACATCCCGCCGACCAGAAAGTTGGAGTCAGAGTTCACAGGGCATTCAGAAGCCATCCCGGCCTGTGTTATCAGGACAACGAGGGGCCCCAGCCCCAGGAGAAGCCTTGGCCGCTGTCTCCCAGGCTTCAGGGGCTGTGGTGCCACCTTGCCCTGCTTATGAGCCCAGAAGGGACAATGTCCAGCTCCATCTCACACGTCTCCTCAGTAGAGGGCAGGGCCAGGCCCCAGGCCAGGATCAACATGGCAGCATGGTCCCCTCCAGATCCCTCTGACCCACTGAGGCAGCAGTGGCTGGGGTGAGGTTTGGGGTTTTACCATAAGGTGTGGTGGGACTTTGGGCCCAGGATGGCAAGGAGCCAGGTGGGGCTGGGACGGATGGGGAGGGGGACCTGGAGCCTGGTGCTCCATCTGAGGGCTGGGGCTGCCCACCTAAAGTCATTGCTGTGCTGTCCCAAGTTGTTGGCATCCCCGTGTGTGCCGCTCACCAGGGCTGTGGCTATTCTTACCCACGTGGCGGTGGCCGTGGCGGTAGGGTCAGAGATAGTGGTTGGGTGGGAGGGAGTCATGAGCACCAGCCCCTTATCTGACACATTCCCTGGAAACTTGGCAGGGACTGCCAGCCTCTGGGGGCCCTGGCAGGGCAGGGGTGAGGTGGTCACAGGGATGATGGGGGCTGGGCTCACTGCAGACGAGGCCCTGCTCAGCTGCCTTCTCCTACAGCCGGGCAAGGTCCCACCAGAACTGGCTTGGGGGGTTCTGATGGGATTTCTTCCCATGTCATTAAGACCACAAGACATCCTCAGTTCCTTCCCAGTCCAACCCAGGGTACACCACCATCGCTGAGCTTGCGACACTCCAGCAGACAATGTGTTGGCTTCCTCAGTGAAGGGGCTGCCTCTCTGTACGGGAGAGCACTGCGCTGTGAGCCACAGGGGCCCAGTCTGGCCACTGTCCTGCTTACTTCCTAGCTGTGTGACCTTGAGCAAGTTGCTTGCCTTCTCTGACCTTCAGTGTCCTCATCCCTCTCCTGTAGAGATGACAGGGTCCAACCATCAGGAA
Organism: Indri indri; assembly: GCA_004363605.1. Lineage (NCBI taxonomy): Eukaryota > Metazoa > Chordata > Mammalia > Primates > Indriidae > Indri > Indri indri. Next base: position 30,015 of record RJWJ010006683.1, on the reverse strand, counting down.
AGCAAGCTAAGGGCTGCAGATTGTGTGTGTGTGTGTTTGTGTGTGTGTGTATGCACATGCGCACTCGGTGGGAGGACAGAGTGGGGAGAGGGAGGCACATGGGTCCCCCACTTTGGAGACTCCCGCCCCATGGATTTTCCATTGGCACGTCGGCACCCTCTCCCCCAAAATAGGCCCTATGAGCCGTGTGCGACAGAGCCCAGACTGAGGGGCCTTTTTTTAGCTCGCCTTTGATTGTCAGCTTTCCAGCGGCTATTTCGAGCCCCAGTGCCTAGGGGAGTAGGGCCAAGTGGGGGCCGGGGTTAGCTCAGTGGGTCTGGCTGGCTCCCGGAAGGCATCCCCGAGGGGCAGCCATGTCCTCTCACACCCACGCCGCTGGCAGGGAGAGCGCAGCATCCCCGTGTCTGGGGCCTGAAGGCCCATCCACCCACCTCCAGGGAAGCTGCAGACCTGGCAAGAAGCAGCCATATTTATAGAGCTCACCCCACAGGCCACTGCCCAACACCCCCCACAAAGAGCGCATCGTGGGGATTAACTGAGATAATACAAGCAAAGCCCTTACTTAGCACGCCGGGTGGTACATAATTGGCCCTCAGAAAAATGGAACAGCTGGTATCATTATCGTCTTTATAGCTGCAGTCATTCTTGTTTTTGCTGATACACTAATGTTTATCAGATTTCCTTCCAGTCTTTTTTCTGTGTATTTCTGTTATGTTGCTGGGTTCAGGATGTGACACTTCCCCCCCTCCCCAGTACACACAGCCACACCTGGTTTCAGCAGTAAGGGGCCCCTGTAAGTCTGCTGTACGCCCCCCTATGTATCTGTGGACCCCACCCCAAGGGATCACCCCCCAACACATAAATGGCCTTCGGGGTTGACCTCTGAGATGGCATTTGACCTTTCAGAGGATCTGTGGATGTGCCCACAGCTTCTGTCGTCTCCTCTAATGCTCTCAGCCACTGCTCCATAGGCCCCAGATTCTGAAAGTCAAGTTTAGATGCTGGATCCCCAGAAGGCCCCTCTCCAACTGGATTCTAGAACTCTCCAACTGGAACCTGAGGAAGTGGCCTTTTTCCACAGCTAGACATGAGAAAGAGTTTTCTGGCTATTCAGGTGTGTGGTGTGTGAGGCTTGGCGACGGATCAGGAGGACAAATGAAGATGCTCTCGGCACCCTGGTGGTAGTGTGTATGCGTGGAGAGGTGTGAGCTGCCCAGAAGAGGAGATGGGGCATAGGAAGCTGGGTTCTGGGAAGTGGCTGGGGCAGGGAGACCCGGCAGGGTAGCAAGGTTAGCTGGGGTTAGGGGGTCGTGTGTTCCACTTTTGCCCCAAGTGGTTACCGCACAAGGTGAGGCTTCCTTGTTACCCGAAGGACAAAAATAGGTCCCAGGTGATGGCCTGAGATCCATGCCCGGAACCAGCAGGGTTATTCTGAGAGGGGCAGGCGCAGGGCCAGGCCAGGCCTCAGTCAGGTGGGGCTGAGCTGGAAGTGGCATCCTCAGCCTGCAGGCTGTCTCTGCCCCTCTGGGGGTCCTGCCTGGGGGTGGGGGACTGGGATCGTGTGCAGGCTGACCCTTGATAGGTGGGTTCGAATCCTGCCTCAGCTATGTGACCGTGGACAAGCCATTTGGCATCGCCAAGTGTCCACCTCCTTCTCAAATGAGGGGAACCCTGATCCCTGCCTCTCAGGGTGGCTGAGGGAATTTGGTGAAGCTGCCAGATGGCACTCAATAGATGTGAATCTTTAGCTGTCCCGCAGGCCAGGTCCAGGGGTCCAGAGAGGGCAAGGATCTTGCCCAAGTTGTCCAGCAGCAGAAAGGTCCCCTCTCCTCCAACTCTGAAGGAGCCACAGTCAGGCACAAAAGCACATTTCTGGAAGGGCTTGTGGGGATTTTCCAAGAACAGCTCCGTCCAGCTGGAGAATTCCATTCCTGGCCCCACTGCCCAGGGCCCAGGCTAAGGAAGGGACACGCCGACTCACTCCGGTTCTGCCCGGCTCCTGCTCCTTGCCCACAAGGCCCAGGCTGGGGTGCCCCATGCTACATTCTCTTGCTGTTTGCTGTGGGGTCTGAGGGTCTGGAGGCTCTTAGGTCCCGCTCAAGGCCTTGGCACAAAACAGTGCTGAGCCCACAATTGGTCCTCTCCTGACCGCTGATCCCTTCCGGGGTCCTGCCCTTTCCTTCATCCAGCATGTCCTAGAATTTTCCCTGGACCCAGCTCTTGCCCTTAGGCTCACCCCAGCTGAATATGGACAAGCTAGCATGATGCACACGATGCACACTGACTTGGGGACAGGTGACCCAGCTTGAGGGTGGGGGTTGACAAAGGCAGCTGGAGAGGGGGAGGGTAGCCAGGCTGGGACAACTGCCTGGACAAAGGCCCGGAGGCGTGGCAGAGCTCAGGGGACTGGAACACACTGTAGAGTTTCCTTAAGGCTGGAGCACAGGTTGGAGCGGACTGATGGGTACTGAGGCCAGGGGATCTGCGGAGGTGAGTTGAACTGAACTCAGTTATTTGCTGAGCTAGAATTGGACCCTGATCCCTTTCCCAGTCCAGACCTCTTCCCTCCACAGCCACTGCGGGCCGGGGGTTTTGGCCAGAGGCAGCAGGTGTCCTCCCCCAGAAAGGCCTGGCCGACTGGAATCCCAAGACATACCAGGTGTTAGAGGCATGGCTGGGGGCCCAGCTCAGCTCTTCACAGGTGGCTGTCATCTGGGATATTCCTGTACCCACAAACACACAGGTCCCTGAGGAGTGACAGGACACCCAGACCTGCTGGGAGCAAAGTCCTTGCAGGGTCCCAGCTTGGCCCTGGGACTCCCCAGACCCATCTTGCCTCTCCGTCTCAACTTCAGCCCAGCACCTGTGCCCCACCCAGCTCTAGCCATGTCTCCACCCTGCGGAGGGGAGCGTGGGCCCCTGCCACCCCGAGGTTGGCGCCACAGTTTATGAGCCAGTGCAGAAGCCTGTGAGAGCCATATGGGTGGAAAAAGTTACCCGGTTCTAAATCAGCCAGCCTTGGGGTGATCTCATCCCCTTCCCAAGATAGTCACAGGCCCCTCCCCCACCGCCGGCCACTGGCCAATGGGGTAAGTCACAAGGGAGCTGGTGGAGGCATGTGCGTGAGGGCTGGGGGAGGGGTTTCAACTTGGGGTCACACCGTACATTCTGTTTTGTGATCTGATCCCCCCATTTACAGTATTTGCAATTAGCCGTTTCTTGTCGAATAAACTATAAAGATTTTCCACCATCACTTTTTCTTTTCTCAATCACTTTTAAAGTCTGCCAGCATGGATGCACTAGAATCTTTGTCCAGCCCTCATTGAGGAGGACGTGGAACATGTCAGCAGTGTCCACTTTCTCTTTCTTACAAACACCAGTGCCATGACCATTTTTGTTCAAATCCCCTTTTGCAATTGCCTCTCTCTCCCCCCCCACCCCCTCTCTCGCATCTGAGATAAATTCTGATAGGTGCTCAGTGGGAGGGCAGGCCTCACGGTGTGTCTCAGGAGTTCTAGGCCCTTTCCCAAGCCAGAGGTGCCAGGCCCAGTGCAGGGAGGGGGATCAGAGACCAGTCCAGGGCCATGGGGTCAGGAGAGTAGGGCAGGCTGTGGTCTGCTGGCCCCTCTGGCCTTCTTGAGGCAAACACCCCTGAGCTTCTACCCTCCCAGCCCCAAGAGCCAGGCTGATCGGGGACACAGGAAACACCATACACAGGGTCTCCCCTGACCCATGCTGGAGGTTGCATCCACACAACCCCCCCATTCCAGGCACAGGCAGAGTTCCCAGCCTCAGGGTGGGACCCTCCACACTCCATCCAATTCACATCTTGCCAAGTGTTTCCCCAGCATTTGTTGGAATGCTTCCATGGACCAATAGCTCATTCCTTTCTAAGTTGCTGCCAGGCTGTTGGGGAACGAGTGGAGAATATGCTTTTTATCAAATGAATATTCAACAGAATTGCCCGATTGTTAAGAGGAAGTTTTGGAGTCAGACACCACGGTTGGAAACTCAGCTCTGTATTTACTAGTTTTGTGATGTTGGGCACGTCATTTCATTAAATAAAACTGAGCCTCTCCAGGCTCAGTTTCTTGGTCCATAAAGTGGGTTAATAGTAATTGCTCATAGGGTTGTGTGAGGATTAAATGAGATAACACATGTGAAGTGCTCGGCACAGCACCAGGCTAGAGCATATGCTCACACATGTAACCTAGTATATTGTCACAAATTATCATAAATTGAGTCCCCGGTAGGCCCAGTTAACGGGAGAAACACCCTGGCTGGAAGCAGCTCAGGTGGCTGCGGCACAGAAGTGGAAGAGGTGGGAGATGAGGTCGAAGGGTGGGCAGGATCAGATCACTCTCAGCCTTGCACGTCATGAAGGGATTGAGACATTTTTCTGACTCCTGGAAAGCAGGGGAGGCTGGGTGGGTGGCCAGGGGAGGATGTCAGTGAAGGCCTTTTTGTTGTTGTTCATAAAAAAATTTCCAACATACACGAAAGTAGAGCAAATAGTATAACAAAGCCACTTATACCAGCTACCAGATTCACTGACAGTCAAGACTGACGTACTTGCTTCAGCTTCATAGGTCCCCCCGTTTCAAATTCTTTAACGACAGCATTGCAGAGATTTAAGAAAATAACCATTCTTTTGGGGGTGCTTACTGATGGCTAGCTGGAAATGACATGAGGTCTGGGGTTTGCTTTAAATAGTTCAGCCACGACTACCCTTCCCCAAGAAAAAAGGGTGGTTGAAGCGATTGTGCAACTGTGGCTTGTGTTTGAAAGAGAAATAAACTGGATACGCCAGGGATGCCTGTGTTCTCAGGAAGGCAGGAAAGGAGGCAAGGCCAGGGGCAGTATCTGTGAGGAGTGTGCGTGTTCCCCGCCATGTCCGCGTGGGCTTTCTCTGGGTACTCTGGTTTCCTCCCACATCCCAAAGCTGTGCACGTTCAGTTAACGGGCGTGTTTACATGGTCCCAGGGTGATTGAGTGTGTGTGTGTGTGTGAGTGAGCCCTGTGATGGGATCAGTTCCCACCTTGTGCCTTGAGCTGCCAGGACAGGCTTCGGCCATCAGTGACTCTGAACTGAAATAATTGGGTTAGTCGTTCTCTTACTTATTTTTATTAATCTTTTTTAAATGTATGTATAGCTCCCATTTATGTCAATGTTTAATAGAAGGAGTGTTTGGGGTCTTTATTTAGAAGTGTAATGATTTTGTGACCTGCTGTGGGAACTTAACTCTTCATTATGTCAATTAGCCTGTGGCAAAATTGGTTTCCTTTTACAGTCTGCTTAAAAGTCCCAGTTTCTAGGAACCTATCAACGAGGACATTGAGTATGTACATTGCACTAGTTATAAGCAAGTCCCTAAAGTCAGCCCAGATTCAAGAGGAGGGGAATTAGACCCCACTGATTGATGGGAGGAGTGTTGAGAAATTTGTGGTCATCCTTAAAACCACAACAAGGAGTGAAAAGTAGAGGGTCCCAGGCTCCACTCCAGGGATAACATGGGTGGGGGCTGGCCTAGCTCTTGGAAGAGGTGACAGCAGCTTGTGGGGGGAGACAGAGAACTCTTTCCCTTTTCTCACTCTTTCCCCGCTAACATTTTAAACGCACGTGCAAGTCACTACTTGACACAGGCACTGGGCTGATCCCTGCGGATCCAGAGGAGAGTCAGAGGGGTCCCTGGTACTGCCAAGAGGGCAGACAGACAGAGGAACTGCCTGGAATGTGATGGAGGTCCCAGTGCCTTGGGAACTGGAGGAGGCAGCTGTCCCTGCCTAGAAAGTGAGGAACTTTCCAGGGCAGGCGACGCTTCAGTACGGTCACGCCAAGTAGCAGAAGTGAGCCGGGTGGAGACGGAGGGTGAGGCGGTAGGTGTTTCCAGATGAGGGAACAGCAAGGCCAAAGGCCTGGTACATTCTAGGGACGTGGAAGAGCTCTGTGTGACTGTAGAGCCCACACACCGGGGAGCAGGTGGAGGAGGTCAGGAAGGCCAGCCTGGGGAGGGAGTCTGAGTATTCATCGTAAGGGGACAGGGAGCCATGGACGGGTTCTGAGAGGAGGAGTGATGTGATCAGAGTGACTGCTGTGTGGTGAGTGGAACTGCCTGGAGGGCCAGCTGTCATTTGGGATGGGGGAAGATAAAGGTGGTTTGGACCATTCTTGGAGCTGAGACGGGGGTGGGCAGGAGCGAATGGTCCTTAGGAGGGTGAGTTGGGGACTGGCCGCAGGCAGCGGGGTAGGGAGGAGAGAACAGCCATGCCAGGAGAGACTGGTCAGGGTGGCAGCCACTCTCCCACCACCTGGCTTTGGCTCAGCCTGGGGCACTGGCAGCTCCTTCCCCACAAGGCAGGGCTGGGTGACCACAGGACAGGTCCTTTCCCCACCCCACACTCATTCCCAGCTCTAAAGACGTCCAGAGTCCTCTGAGGCTCTCCGAGGGTGTTCCAGGCTCCGTCCCTGGGACACCGGGCTTGGGCTGGGGATGGGCCTCAGGCCTCCCACTCAGGCAGCTGCTGATGCCAGCATGGCCAGATGGCGACATCTAGAGGCAGCCTCCGCCACCCACTGCCGCACCCGCAGAACTCCCCAGCCCCTCAGGATTTAGTGACCAAGCCACCAGGCGGGGCTTGGAATAGGCGCCGCTCCTCCATCCCTCTGGGCCAAAGCCCAGTGCAGGGCCAGCAAAGCCCCTGACCCCAAGTGAACCATGGACACTCTGCCCTCTCACAAGCCCAGGAGCACGCTGGCTCGTTGACAACATTTCCTGTCCCCACCCCTGCACTGCTTTGTTTCAGAGGAAGAGATCCGAGCTCAGTCGACCCTCCAACCCTCAGATGGGACACGTCCTCACCTCCACCTTGAAGTACAGGCCCGTTCTGTATCCCGAGCCCCCAAAAGAGAACACAGAACGGCCCTCACCTTTCCTGTAGTGTTCCTTTCTAAGCTAATTGTTCGTTTCCGTCCACCCACACCCTCGGCCTCTCTGGCACCGGACACTCCTCGCTTCTTTTCGCTACCACGCTGCCACTCACTGTTTTTCTCCCAGTTCTCTGACCGCCTTCTCTTTAGCTCATTCCTCCTCATCTGCTCCTCCCTAATCATCCATCCGTCCCTCCCTCTGTCCTCCCTCTGTCTTCCCGCCCTTCCTCACTCATCCCACAATCAGCCTGTGCACCCCCAGCAGGACAGGGGGCCAGGCCTAAGGCTGCAGGGATGGGGTGGGAGGAGCCAAATAAGGACAATGGCCCAACAGCCCTGGTGGCCGCACCACAGGGCAAGTAGGGGATTGAGGCAGGACTTCCTGCTCTGCCCCCCACACATTGATGAAGGGCAAGACATGCCCACAGCCCTTCCTGAGACTCCCCACATGACCTTGTTCACTTTCCCCTTCGTGGAGGGCACCTGAAGGGGCTCCTCCCTGCCCACTGTCCATGCAAAAGAAGCCAAACTCTGTAAAATAATTTTAAAAGGTTTATTCTGAGCCAAATTTGAGGACCATGGCCCAGAGCCACACCCAACAAACCTTGACAAGTAGACTCCCTGTGGCTGCATTACAGTTTGGTTTTACACATTTCAGGGAGACAGGAATTACAGGTAAACTCATAAATCAATACATGGACGGCATATGCTGGTTTGGCCCAAAAAGGTGGGACATCTCAAAGGGTGGAAGGGCTTACAGGTTGTAGGTGGGTTTAAAGATTCTGACTTGTAATCGATTAAAGAAAAGAAGCTTGGGGCCTGGTGCGGTGGCTCACGCCTGTAATCCCAGCACTCTGGGAGGCCAAGGCGGGAGGATTGCTCAAGGTCAGGAGTTCAAGACCAGCCTGAGCAAGAGTGAGACCCCGTCTCTACTAAAAATAGAAAGAAATTATCTGGACAACTAAAAATATATATATAGAAAAAATTAGCAGGGCATGGTGGCGCATGCCTGTAGACCCAGCTACTCTGGAGGCTGAGGCAGAAGGATCACTTGAGCCCAGGAGTTTGAGGTTGCTGTGAGCTAGGCTGACGCCACAGCACTTCTAGCCCGGGCAACAGAGCGAAAGAGACTCTGTCTCAAAAAGAAATGAAGCTTGGTCTAAAGGCTTGGAATGTTTTAAGTTCAGATAAAGAAGTCTGTTAATCGGAGACAAGCTACCAGCCATATATTTGTTGTGTAAACTGAGGATCTGCAGGTTTTTCTTGTACAGCCTTAGGCTCATTAATGAGTTACAAAGGGTATCTCCAAGAAGGGCGGGGATGATAAGGCATGTCTGACCTCCCTTTTCATGGCCGCAACTCAGTTTTGGGGTATCCCCTTGGCTGAGAGGGGGTCCATTCAGTCAGCCGGTTGGGGGGAGCCTTAAGATTTTATTTTAGTTCACATCACCCAGCTACATTTGGCTAGCCCCTTTTCCCCCTTGCCTTCCCTGCAACTCCCAACCCTACGGCCTCCATAGTGCCCCTGCACCTGGTCCCCAGACCCACTGGACTGGACCGTTCCGGTGCTTCACTCCACTTATTCCTTTCCCTGGACTGGCCCCTCCTGGTCCCCACTGTGGCCAGTGTCAGGGGCCTCTTAGCCCCCACCTGGATGGGGCCACCCCTGGACAGCTCCACATGCCTCGCCCCAGGCCATGCAAAGCTTGTACAGGGTGGACAGAGCAGCAGCTGGAGGCAGACATTCCTTCTGTCCATCTGCTGCAGGGGCAGTGAAATTGGGCACATGAGGGAATCCTGCAAAGTCAGGAAGAGTTGAGATCTGAGATAGAGGCGGCTCTGGAGAGCCCCTCCACAGACCACTTTTCCAGGGGGGTGGAGTGAGTAACACGCCCCAACCTACTAATTCCTTTGCAGTGAAAGTCAGAACTGCAGCCTTGATCTTCCCGCTTCCCCCTTGCTGCCCCCACAGCCAGGCAATTTCCCAAACCAAGGTATGCTTGCTGGTAAACAGGTAAGTCAGGGACCAATGGCGCAATGACTTTCTGACCCACAGGAGTCAGTAAAGGTTCACCCATACCGGAGGAAGCTGCTTGGAGCACTGGCTGGCCACCTACAATTCAGAAGGTCACCAGGTGGAGGAACCCTTTAAGGGCATTTAGTAGCATCAAGTAAAATGGAAACAAAAACTCTAGAGATGAAAGGTAAAAATTAAATCTATAAATTTAATTTTCCCCCCTCAGGTTCCCAAAGAGCTTTTTTAAAATTTAATTCTAAGTTCCCTCTATTTTTATTATGTTCCAAAATGATGGGACATCGGAATGTGTAAGTATACGTAGCTTGACTCATAACAGCCAAAGAAATATCAAAAGCGTTAACAGAACTATTTTATTCTCAGCAACAAAAAGCCTTCTGCCTTCCTTTCAGCACCAACCTCTCTTCCCAGCCCCACCCACCCTGAGCCAAAATTTTGCAAAAAGAGATTTTTCATGCATATCATCCCCTTATGAAAGCCCAGTATTGGGACAATACTCTGGACTTGGTTCAAACTCCGGCCCAAACACTGTGTTGTTACGGGTGTTTTTCAACCTCTGAGCCTCAGTTCCATCATGTTAAAAAGGGGAGTAACAGTTCCGGTTATTTTTATCAGACCCAAACACTCCTCTTTCTACCTTTCCCTCCCCCAAATCTGCTCAAGCCCAGCTTAACCACCCCAGCACGGACTGAAGTGTCAATGACTTAATATTTGTATTTGCATTTTAAGAAGTACCCACTGGAGCAGTCCTTATCACCGAGCTGTGTCGCTCCTGGTGCAATGAGACACAGCTTAGTGAGGGTGGCATGGAGGGGGTCTTCAATTCCATCTAGGTAGCTGCCTCGACCTTTTCACCCGAAGCTGGCTTTGCATTAATATTAACACAGAAGCTGGTTTGACAAACTCAAGTTAAATAATATGAAATCCCAGCAGGCCTTGGCATTGAGCGTGTGGAGACCCTCACAACAAACGCCTTCACTTCCTTTTTCTTTTCAGGTCCCCACACACATGGTTAACTAAATGAGGACTTCCTGTGTGGGCAGCAACCACCAAAAATTTGCAGAGCCACATACTTCTCTTTTGGGTGGCTTCGTGAACAGCCTAAAATCTTCCATGGCCAAATAAAAGGTGTTGAAACAAAAGTTGGCCTATTCTAGTATCCTAAGGACTCAAAAAAATAAGTATTCAAACTGAAAGAAACCAAATTTCATTTTGTCTCTTTTATTTACAAGTTTTACTTAAATATCTCTAATGGTTAGAAAATCAGGGTCAAATATGAACATTGATATACAGCTTAAAACACAAATGTCAGTAATTATTAAAGAACATGGTTAATTATTACAAGTAAATGCTTGGTAAATATTTTCCAGGAGGCAAGTTAAAGCGTTAGGTGACTGAGGAGTAAGGGACAGAGCCTCAGTCGGCTCAGATGGTTATAGGGCAGTCCAGACATGCTTTCCACGAGGTGATGCATTGTCACAGGCTGTGCCACCAGCCTTTAGCCCCAGCTCCAAGGCTACACCAGGGCTTTTTCTGCCGCAGGAAAGAGAGTCACATTTCAGAAACAAACGAACCACTTTCATATGAAAGTTGGATGGCTCGGTTCCAGGATATTCTACTTTAACCTGGGAAGTTAAGGCTTCCCAAAAGCTGTCAAATGAAGACAGGTCACTAGGGGCTGATGGACGAATATAAAGAGTCAAGACAGACTCATTCCGGACACTTTTTTTTTGGTTACATATAATTATGCTCTTCTTTAATTAGCTCAAGTTCAAGCTGTTTATATTTCACTTATGTTTAAAAGGTGCCAAAAAAATAAAAAATAAAATAAAAGATGCCAACTCGATTGTATCTAAACTAAACTTTACCCAGTGTGCTAAATACTAGACACTTTTAGGTCACATGTACTTCTGGGAAAAATGTTTATATATTAACATACCATAAACTTTGCATTTTCATTAAATTAGCTTTAATGTTACAAATAACATCTCAGAAAGGAACCTGATCTATCACATTAATCTGAATTTAGAATACCATCTTATCTACCCATTTTGATCAAGCCCCACAATCAACAGAGCTGCATTTATATAAAACAACACTAGATTATGCCAATATTATCAAAGTTTCTTACCTAAAATGATAAATATGCAATTTGAAGCACCAATGCATATTTTCTTCAAAAGTTACATCCAAAATATTAAATGTTCAATCTCATATTTCAGTCATTTAAGAAGTTTCAGTCTTGGCTGGGCGCAGTGGCTCACGCCTGTAATCCTAGCACTCTGGGAGGCTGAGGCGGGAAGATCACTGGAAGTCAGGTGTTCAAGACCAGCCTGAGCAAGAGTGAGAACCCGTCTCTACTAAAAAATAGAAGAAAAAATTAACCTGACAACTAAAAATAGGAAAAATTAGCCAAGCATGGTGGCGTGTGCCTGTAGTCCCAGCTATTCGGGAGGCTGAGGCAGGAGGATCGCTTAAGCCCAGGAGTTGGAGGCTGCTGTGAGCCAGGCTGATGCCACAGCACTCTAGCCTGGGCAACAGAGAGAGACTCAGTCTCAAAAAAAAAAAAAAAAAAGTTTCAGTCTCAATATTGAAATCTCTGTATAAAAGAAATAAGAAATGCTTTGGAAGACCTGACAAGTACTATTAACCTCCTCTCGAATCCCAGTGTCCTGAAACAGTAGCTCATGTGCTTTAGGAAGACCAATGACAGCAGAATAGTGGCCAGGGAGACAGATATGCTGGGGTTTAACCAGAAGATCTGGGGTTTCCAGAATGTTGCCTGAGGCATTCATGGAAAGAACTGACAGTTCATGGTGGAAAAAGGCAGACAATAATCAGCCTTTTTTCTCTCTTAATATATCAACTAGAAAGCAGGAAAATTTATTAGGCAGAGGAAAAACAGATACGCTTGGAAACACAGGTGAGAGAAGTCTGTGTTCTCTCAGCTGTCTCACAAGTTATTGAATCAGATAAATTATGACCCATGCTAGGCTCCAGAGTAGGATTCAGACATTTTATATGCTGGTAAAGGCTCCAAAGATACTTCAGGGTTTAGCTGGCATCAAGAATAAAGGGCAAAGAAAATGTCAGATAAGTAGAGTCCTCAGTTATTAATATATCAACAAACATGCTAGCAGGATGGCAGTGATTCACACTTTATTTTTGAGTTAAGATCTAAGAGATCAGGCCTGGCACTCACGCCTGTAATCTTGGTGCTCTGGGAGGCCGAGGTAGGAGGATCCCTTGAGCTCAGGAGTTCGAGACAAGCCTGAGCAAGAGTGAGACCCTGTCTCTACCAAAAATAGAAAAAAATTAGCCAGGCGTGGTAGTGCATGCCCCTAGTCCCAGCTACTGGGGTAGGGGGGGTGTGTGTGACAGCTGAGGCAGGAGGATCACTGAAGCCCAGATGTTTGAGGTTGCAGTGAGCTCTGAAGATGTCACGGCACTCTACGCAGGGCAACAGAGTGACGCTCTGTCTCAAAAAAAAAAAAAAAAAATCTAAGATTTCAGAAAAGAAGAAAACTAATAGTTTCAGAATAAAAGGGCCAAGGCTTAAGAACTCAAAAGAGAATTTCTAAGATGAAACCACATCACTGAGCAGTTGCACTGGAAAATGCACAGAGAAACATCCCCAAGCTAGAAGTATCCTAACATGTGACTGCATGTCAGCTGGGACACAGACAAAAAAAAATGAGGCTGCGAAACCTAGTTATTTGTTTTTCTTTTCAGTGGATGGCATAAGCGGGTAAGATGAGGAGAGGAATCAACAAATGTAGTTTTCTGCCTTGTGTGGTACAGGAAAATAAAACTGTCCGTTTTGTGGGATTATATTTGTTTCCATTTAGGGACACATTTCCTGTTGTTTGACTGCCACAAGAACTCACGAGAAGAGATTCATCCTCCAAAAGGATCCACACGGTTTATTTTCAAGTACATACAAAGACTCTGTAGCCCACAGAAACCATTAAGTTACATTTTTATTTTTGCCGCAACTCCTATACTAAATATGGTCTAATTCCTGAGGAGTAGCAATGGCAACATAAGCCCAGTCTATGGGCAAGTGTCCCATCTGATAAGTCTCCCTCTTCCCTCTCAGGGTAGGTTTCTGAGAGTCTCTGTGACGGTTCTCCTTAAACCCTTGTTAGTGACTGTTCTTAAGCCCTTCGTGTTTTCACCTCTCCAGACTAAGGCTGAATCTTAAATCCACAATCCACCAAATAAGCCTGTCCAACCTAAACTCTTACAACTACCACCTGTGATTGCATTTTCTCCTTTCCCCGCAATCTGAAGAGGGAACATTCTTTTAAGATGTTTGGCTGCAGAAACTGGGTGAGGGGTTTAGCATAACAGAGGTAGAAGAATTGCGTTAGGTGGGATTAACAAAAGAATGTTTGAGAGGTATCAGCAGAGAGGTTAAATGCTAGGAATAAACCCCCAGAGGCTAAGCCCAGGAGGAAATTTTACTAATACAGGAAAGACCAGGAGTTAAGGCTTAGATTAGCTACCTCCCACAATGGATCAAAGTTTCAAGACTGAGACTCAGTGGAGACCAAAAGCGGCACAAGCATTAATAAATTCAGCTGGTCCAGAGGCATAGATCCTTCTCAACTGAAAACCAAAACAAGTCATTCCAAGCATGCTTACAGTAGGCCTGTTGGCAAGTTTAGGATTCAGTTTTAAGATAAACTAAAAGAGAACTAGAATGCAGTATTACAAACTGTTTTGGCAAGTATAATCACAAAAAAAGTTAGGCTATTGCATAGAAAAGTGTGCTGCAGTATGCTTTGTAAACCTAGGCTTTAGTAATTTAAACGAAAAACAAAAACAAATTAAAAACTCTCTTCATAGTCTAGAAGTCCATGATTGTGAATTCAGGGCAATTATTAAATTTGCAGATTTTTTTGCAGCAAGAGCTCCGAAGATCCTGAAGTTCTTTATTCTTAGAATCATGATTAAATTTACCCTTTGAAGGCTCGGGCTGACACGTTTAACAGTATCTTTGTAAAAGCACTTGGGCTACACAAGCCCAAGCCAATTCTATAGTCTTTATGCTCTGCCCTCTGTATGTGTTAAGAGTTGATCAAAACATATGGGGAGAAAAAAAATCACTGCTATTGTTTTTAAACCTAGGCTGTTTTTTCCCCCATCATGTTAGTTAATTGTTTAGCAATCTATATCTGCCTGCCCTTTTAACAGAAAGGTTTGGATAGCTAGTTTAAGAGTAAGTGAAAATATTTTAGAAGAGCATTTATGTTAACCTTGGCAATAGGATGGGAGACTTTTAACCTCCCTTGTAATACGCATCAATTGATTCTGAGTTAAAATACACCACAGTGACAGTGATATCATCCCTGTACATTCTTGCCAAGTCCTCTGGCAATGTCAGCATCGCTGTCAACCGCTCCAGCTCCATTTCCCCATACTCATTGCTCCCGATGGCATGTCTGATCAGACGTGTGGCTGCATTTTGGTCAGCGTCAAGGAACCTGCTGGCTTTCCTCTGTAGCAGCAGGCTCTGCATGAGCCCCAGGTTGGTGGGTCTCTGGGCCAGGTCTGGCTTGTGGCGATCCAGCTCGGCCAGGTGCCCCACCACCAGCCTCACCACGTCCTCATTGCTCAGCATGTCCCACAGGCCATCTGAGGCCAGCACAAGGAACTTATCCTGGGGCCTCAGCCTGTGGTACGTGACCTCAGGCTCAGCAGTCAGGTATGGGGGAGTATAGTAGTGTGGAGGGGTGAACTGGTATATGTTGAGGGCCTCAGTATCGAAGCCCCTCTCCAGGACACTGCGCTGTAGCTCTTTACTCCACTTCAGCTGGACATCACCGAAGGCCCTGCAGGGCATGAGGACACCCAGCAGCCTGTCATCCATGATGATTGTCCTGTCCTCTGACTTGGGGTGCTCCCTCTTTAGCCGGGACAGCTCGGCTTGGTTCCGGGCATTGTGGTCACGGGTGAGGGGCAGACAAGACCACATGCCATTGTCCTCCTGGACACCAAGGATGGCCCGGCAGTCACCAGTGTTTGCCACGTGCAAGTGAACTCCGTCCACATGGGCCATGCAGGCTGTTGCTCCAGAGAAGGCAACCTGGAGTGACAGGTTTCTTGTCATCTCATCTTCCAGAGGGGCCTGAATTTCCAGCGAGATGTCAGAATCTAGTCTCTGGAAGGAGTACATTAATGCTTCCTCAATGCTCAGGCCCATTTCCACGTGTAGGTCAAGCAGTTCCTGCCAATAGACACGGAGGTGGTCAAGATGCACTGATGTGACATCCTTGTAGATACTGTCCCCTGGGTGCTTGAGCCACTGCAGCATGGGCAGCAGGGGCTTCATGCTTTCCATCGCTTCCTCCATCTGCTCTAGAGTCTGGTGGGACATCAGGGACACTGCGACGTAGTAGAAGAGCCTCTCGCTCACTGCTTGCGCACATGCATGACCACCATGTCCATCAAAGATGCCAAATATCAGTCCGCTGGTCTGCAGGCAGGAGGCTACACCTCGCCGGTCCTCCACTGGGGAATTGGCAGCCAGCTGGTTGCTCTCATACTGCAACACTGAATTTGGGACTCCACTGTCAAGGTCAAGAATCTTGTGGGCTGACTCACCAGCTCGAAGCACTTCATTTACCTGCTCCGGGCTGAGTTGCAACTGGAAATCATCTTCCTCCGTGGATGTGTGTCTGTATGCCTTCTGAAGAGTAAAGCTACCACATGGAGAACTGTTTTTTAGAGTGGGTGGCACCTGAGAAAAGAGCTTCCATTTTGATTTATTCCTATTTGAGATACACCTAGAGTATAAACGTCTGCCCCCTTGAAATGTGGCAACGCTGTTCCTTATGGAATTTAAGATCCAGTAGGCCACAGTACTTGACATTCTGAAACTATAGCGGCGAATGAGTTCCTGCAGGAAAAAAGGGTCTTTTTAAACCTGAAAATTAAAGTTTAAGAAAGTTTCAAATTTAACTGCTTAAAAATACTGACTTCTGAAAATCTGCTAATATCCTGAACAAAAATGACTTAAGGTAAATTAAAAGAGTTGACTAAACTCAAATACTAAGTAAGTCATCCTACTCCCCAATAACACATACATACATTCCAGAAAATTTGGAAAACAGGTTTTTATACACCCTCTGCTGCTACAGAGCCACTGCGGGCTTCACTCATGCCTCCCAGCTGACCTAGAGGCCTCTTTTTCCTCTTCTTCCTAAACTCTTTCTCTTGACTGAACTCAGTTCTTGACAACTCCCAGGTTCACACTGTTCCCAGCAAACTATGTGTTCATTTAAATAACTGCTTTGGGCAACGGTGTTCCATGCCTGTAATACCAGCTACTCAAGAGGCTGAGGTGGGAGGATCTCTTGAGCCCAGCCTGGGCAACATAGTGAGACCCTGTCTCAAATTTTTAAAAAGATTATAAATATCTGCTTTCCTACTAGTCTATAAGCTCCATGAATTCAGGAACTGTGCCTTACTCATGAGCAGCTTTCCATTGCCTGTACCTGGCACACAGAAAGTCCTCAAATAATGGCTAAATGTGGCATCTCAGAGGCCCAAGAGGACACTAGGTGTGACACCAGCTGTCTAGCATCAGAAACACTGCTTCACTTGTCTAAGCTCCAGTTATCCATTGGTGAAATGGGAATAATACTAATCTCATAAGGTTTTGTGAGGATTTAGTGAAATATGACCCTTCTGCTCAAAAAAAGTAGTTATTTATATCGTTAGGTGTATACCTCTCTGGTCATTCTGTATATATTTTTATATAGTTGTGATCACAATTTGGAATCTGGCTTTCCTGTCAAGAGCACTTTTTTATGATATTACATTTAATGGATATATCTCATCATAAACAATCACAATTTACTTAACTATTCTCTATTCCTGGGAGTTTAGAGGCTGTTTCCACTAACTTGCTGTTTATAAAACACCAAAGTGAGCCGGGCGCGGTGGCTCACGCCTATAATCCTAGCACTCTGGGAGGCCGAGGCGGGAGGATCGCTCAAGGTCAGGAGTTCGAGACCACCCTGAGCAAGAGCGAGACACCGTCTCTACTAAACATAGAAAGAAATTATCTGGACAACTAAAAAAATATACAGAAAAAATTAGCCAGGCATGGTGGCACATGCCTGTAGTCCCAGCTACTTGGGAGGCTGAGGCAGGAGGATCGCTTGAGCCCAGGAGTTAGAGGTTGCTGTGAGCTAGGCTGACACCATGGCACTCTAGCCCAGGCAACGGAGCCAAACTCTGTCCCAAAGGAAAAAAAAAAAAAAAAAAAAAATATATATATATATATATATATATATATATATATATATATATATATGTGTGTGTGTATATACAGATAGATAGATAAAACACCAAACTGCACTGCCTGAAACAGTAACCTGTTCCCTACTTAGGTTTTATTTTACTTATTTCCCAAACCAGGAATCAGTAGGTCAAAGGGTGTAGACTCTGCCAAACTGATTTCCAAAAGCTTCACATCTGCCTCTACCGGGTGTGAAAGAAACATGTTTCCTAGTCCCTCCCTTCACTAACCTCTGGTAGAATTTTTCCTTGGACCCAAAAAAGAAAAAAAGCGGCTCCATTATAATTAGCTTTTCTTAGGTGACCTGCGGGGAAGAGGAGCGTATCCCGCACGCTTTTGGATTTCATTTATGAATCCTGCCATCCCCCAAGTTTGTCTGTTGATTGATCTGGAGAGCTCTGAGCACTGAGGATCGCCCCCTCACCCCCAACCCCACTAGCCCACCCCGCTGAACTTGGGGTCGGTCAGGGAGCGCCGAGGGCTCCTGACCCTCCCATGCCCTGCAGAGAAGGCAGGCAGCGGTGCCCCACGCAAGGCCGCCCACTGCAGCCAGGACATAAACAATTTCGCGTCCCTAAAGAAAACAAACAGGTCTCAAGTTCAAGTCTCTGACCACAGCCTCATACACAAGCGTGCGGGCTCCGGAGTCTACCAAGTCCAATGTCCCTCAAACTCCGGCGCGGCCGTGTCCCAGCTGGGTGCTCCCAAGGGACTTGGTGTCTCTGAGCCGTAGCTTCCCAGCGGGTAAAACAGGGGGGATGCTGAGCTCTCAGGGGTACTCGAAGGGCCGGAGCAGCTAGTGCGGGAGCCCGGGTCCGCTGCCAAGGGTCCTCCGCGAGTCCGTGGACCCCGTGGCGCGTGCGCACGAGTGGGGTGATCGTGGTCTTGGACACCGCATGTCCCTCCCGGCCGCGGGCCCGCCCCCTCACCTCACCTCACCTCCTCTCTCCGCCCCATCACCTGAGCCGGTGCCGCAGGCCGGGGAGGGCCAGGCGCTGGCGAGGGTAGGTGGGGGAGGAAGCGTCTACATTCCCCGCTCGTCCCCTTCCCTACCTCGGACCCTCGCCCTCTTCTCACCCGCTTGCGCCGCCGCAGCCGCCCGGTCGGTCCCGTCAGTTCCGCGCCTGCGCACAGCGCCACAGCTGCTGCCACCCCGGCCTCACCTCACCCAAGTGGCCCCTAGTCGGGACCCTGCTCCAGAAGGAAGCGCCCTCCCGCCAGCTCTGATTGGTTAGAAAGCGGAGGCGGGCCCTTGAGGGACAGAGGTATTGCCCAATGGCTGGAGACGGCGAGACACAGCAGAGAGGTGGGACCCGAGGGCCCAACACCGCCCTTTCCCCCCGCCCGGGTTCTGGCGGTATTCCAGCGCGGGGCTACCGGACCAGGCAGTCACGTGCCTGAGCACCCCAACTTCGCGGCCGCCACACTCTGCACACCCTCGAACCGAGCGGCCTCTCCAGTTCCTTACTGTTGTTAATAATACCCTAAGGCTTCCTCGCCATTTCAGTGTTGACCACTCCAGATGCCTCCCCAAAGCGCCACACCCTTATGTTCATGCACCTACCTGCACACCTCCCTCTGGAGGCCCCACGGACGCCTCAGACAACTCATTTTCCTGCCAAGCCTACTTTTTCTTTTCTCTCGTAACACAGTAATGGCCCCACCATCTGTCCAGAGACCCAAGCCAGAAGACCGGCGGTCATCTAGACGCTTCCCTCTGCCTCACTTTCCCTCTCTTTTCAGTTATCTAATCCTGTCAATCTTTATTTTTTTTTGAAACAGAGTCTCACTCCGTTGCCCGGGCTAGAGTGCCGTGGCGTCAGCCTAGCTCACAGCAACCTCAAACTCCTGGGCTCAAGCAATCCTCCTGCCTCAGCCTCCCGAGTAGCTGGGAATACAGGCATGCGCCACCATGCCCGGCTAATTTTTTCTATATATATTTTTAGTTGTCCAGATCATTTCTTTCTATTTTTTTAGTAGAGACGGGGTCTCGCTCTTGCTCAGGCTGGTCTCAATCTGACCTTGAGCGATCCACCCGCCTGGCCTCCCAGAGTGCTAGGATTACAGGCGTGAGCCACCGAGCCCAGCCTAATCCTGTCAATCTTGAGTTTAAATTAGTGACAGGTTAAAAAAAAAAATCAATCCTACCTCCTAAATGTCTCTCCACCCAACTCCAAGCCTCTCACCTGGTCTCCCCTCCTCCACCTTTGACTTGGTCCTAACCACTCTTGCTCTACAGAGCAGCCAGAACGACCCTTCCAAAACTCAAATTCCTGCTCTAACGTCCTCACTGGCTTCTCACCAACCACTGGGCCGTGAACTGACAATGACATTGGTCTGCCACTGACTCTTAACACAGCATGGTTAGCAGTTGGTAGGTTTAAAAAGGCAGAGAAACGGGACCCCAGACGGTCCCTCAGTCCCTTCTGGTCCTAGCATTGTGGGATTCCAGTTATCATCTGCTTCCTTATAAATTATTTTAATAGATCTCTTCTAACTATAGTAAGTCAAACGGAGTCCTTCACTGGAAGCAGAGAAAAATGGGACAATGACCAGAAAAAGCCACTTGAATCCCTGAGAATGTTGTGCTTACCTGGGGAGCCTGGCCAGCATATCCAGACCCAAGGACAGGCCTGCAATAAAACTGCTCCTGTCAGACTTGCCCTGGTATATTTATACTGCCATTGGCCTTTAACCCTTTCCGGATGTTCTAAATCAAGATTTTCAATCTTGGCAGGGCGTGGTGGCTCACGCCTGTAATCCTAACAATCTGGGCGGCCGAGGCGGGTGGATCGCTCAAGGTCAGGAGTTTGAGACCGCCCTGAGCAAGAGCGAGACCCCATCTCTACTAAAAAAAATAGAAAGAAATTAGCTGGACAACTAAAAATATATATAGAAAAAATTAGCCAGGCATGGTGGTGCATGTCTGTAATCCCAGCTACTCGGGAGGCTGAGGCAGAAGGATCGCTTGAGCCCAGGAGTTGGAGGTTGCTGTGAGCTAGGCTGACGCCACGGCACTCTAGCCCGGGCAACAGAGTGACAGTCTGTCTCAAAAAAAAAAAAAGAGATTTTCAATCTCTCTCTTCCTAGACGTTAAGGGGACTGTTTCAGACCCAAACTAAAAATAACTCTAGAGAAAAATAAAATAAAGTAAAATAACTCTAAATGGGTGCAAGACAACTGGGAAGCATACTTTTTTTTTTTTTTTGCACAGCTAGTTCATTTGGGGTTACAGAGGTTATCTTCAGGACAGAGGCAGCAGTGTTTAATTACTCAATCTGCAGGCGTTTCTGGGTGCCCACAGTGTGTCAGGCACCGGGCTTGACTACTGCAGACACACGGATGGCTGCCCCCGCCACTTTCCTGAGAAAAATTACATCACTCCACTAAGTTTGAAACCTCAGAGTTTTTCTAAGCTACCACACACACCCACTACCAAAGTAAAAATGCACCCCTGAGGATTTCGTACGCGCCAGAACTTTCGTTTAGAGGCCATAACCGGTTCAGTCACTCTATATATGATGGCCAGCCAAAGTCTCTCATCTGGTCTCTCAAGGCTTCCTTGTCCCAAGGTCTTACAAGAAAAAAAAAAAAAAATGAAGGAAAAGGACTTATCTCTCCTTTGAGAAAGGGGAACAGACAGTTCAACTGGCATTTTGGGAGAAAATATGTAAAAATATTCGGCCTCACTCAAAACCAGAGAAATGCGAATTAAAATGATGTATTGATTTTCGTCAATCAATCTGACAAATATTAAAATACAGGTTACATACCTAATGTTGGTGAGTTGCTGTCTCAGCAGGTGGGAGTATGAATGAAGGCTACCCAATGGGTGTACCTTTCATCCACTCAGTCTACTTCTTTTCATTTATCCTAAAGAGACAAAGGTGAACATTACACATTTTCTATAATAAATGTACATTATCCCATCTGGCATAACTTGTG
Organism: Indri indri; assembly: GCA_004363605.1. Taxonomy (NCBI): domain Eukaryota; kingdom Metazoa; phylum Chordata; class Mammalia; order Primates; family Indriidae; genus Indri; species Indri indri. The sequence goes on along the minus strand of RJWJ010006683.1, from coordinate 8,796 downwards.
TAATCAGGAGGGAAAAAGGGAAAGTTATTTTAAAAGCAGCCAGATGAGTGACTGGGGTAGGGAAATGGTTCTCTTGGATGGTTCCAGCAAAGTCCCCTGATTCCTTAGGTATAATGCAAGACTTTCTATGGAATGTTAGGAAAGCTGAATTTGAAGAGGATCTTCTGTCAGGAGGACCTGAGATGGTGGCAGCCGGTTTCTGTCTGTCAAAAGTGTAACCTGATATCTGGGAGAATGTGTAAAAACCTCAGGGGTCTTTGTTCTTTGCCAATAGGCAGAAGAGCTTGCCCTTGCAGTTGTTCTGTGCCATTGTCACTCCCCAGAAGAGCCTTCTTGCTGGTCTGAGTACATCTGCACCCTGAGACAATTGTCCCAGAGACCCGTGCCATCCCAGATCAAGTGCTTTAACTTCACCACCTTTTAGCCAACCAGACTTTTCCTGGCACTGTCCTCACCAGACTGACCACACACCTGGGCACAAGCACCCCCACCCCGACAGGGCCCCCTTTCTTTCAGAGGGAATGGCGACCAATCCCTGTAGAGCAGCAGGCTCAGGGCCCATTTAGCAAGTTTGGAGGCTGTGCTAGTGATAAAGGCTTGGGAATTTTTGAAAAATACAAGTCCTTCTTCAGCCCTTTTCTCAAATTTGCTCTGAAGCGACTGCGCTGACAGACTTACCAGGTTGTCAGGAGGCCTCAAAATTGTCGTGTTAAGCTTCTAGAGCTAGAGCCAAAGCTGAAGCTTGCTCTGGGGGTCCTAAGCGTGAGGCCCAGTTCTGCCACCTACTTGCTGTGTGACCCCGGGCCACTCACTTCCTCTCTGAGCCTCTATAAAACCACTTGGAAGGGCAGTTGTGTGCGCCTTGTGGTTGGTCTTTACGCTCCCATTTGCAAATGACTCATATCCTTCCGCGAAAGTAGGTTTGGAGAGCAGTAGAAGAGGCCAAGAGTCAGGCGTGGGGAAGAGGAAGTTGGAGGAGGAGCCAGCCTCGCAGCCTTCACGGAGCGCGTGCTTGCGGCCGCGGCCGCGGCTGCCGGGGGGGGGGGGGGGGGGGGCGGCCAGCAGGGGGCGCTGCCCGGCGGGCTCGCGCCCCGGAGGCGCCTGCCGGGAGACCGCGGCGTTCGTTCAGGCAGCAAGCAGTGGCCTTCGAGCCCCAGCCCGTGAAGACAGTGAAACGGTGGCTCTCCAGGAAACCGCGAGTGCCCAGCACGCCTCCCCGCCACTCTCAGGGAAACCCTGGCCGGAGCGAGCCGGTGAGGCGCTGTGGGCTACGCGCAGGGGCGGGATGGAGGCTGTCAGCGCCTGGGCTCCCAGGGCCGCAGTGACCCCACCTCAGCCTGAGGAGGGACCCCCTGTTACGGAACCGGACACCGAGCTCCGGGTTAAAATTGGGTAAGACAGGCTTTGAGGAGAGATCTGAAGGAAGTTAGGGAGTAAGCCTTGGCTCTACCTGGGGAAAACATTCCATGGAGAGAAAACAGCATGGGCAAAGGTCCTAGCCTTGGGGGCCAAAGGAAGGGCTTGGATTTCATGGCCAGGGCTGCCTGCCTGCCCCATCTTCAATCCTTGGGTCAGGGCTGGAAAGGACATGAGAGGGCATCTGACCCATGCTTTCCTAAAGTGTGCTCTGTGGACCACGACCCCACACAACGAGAAAAGGGGCCAGAGCCCACTACCCACCCATGGAAGAGGCTCGCAGTGCACAATGGCTTAGTCGAGGCTCTGAAAAATCCTACAGTAAAAGGAATCCGTCTAACTTTATTGCAGCACTTCCAAATGTTTCACCACCAACCTCCATCCTCTTTGCTGTAAAAGCTAGTCACATCTGGCGGAACCCGTGGACTTCGTGAGACACCCATCTATCCACTCTTTTTTTTTTCTCATCTAGAAAAAAAAGAAAAGATATCCATTCTTTTTTTTTTTTTTTTTGAGACAGAGTCTGGCTCTGTTGCCCTGGCTAGAGTGCTGTGGCATCAGCCTAGCTCACAGCAACCTCAAACTCCTGGGCTCAGGCAATCCTCCTGCCTCAGCCTCCCGAGTAGCTGGGACTACAGACATGCGCCACCATGCCCAGCTAATTTTTTCTATATATATTTCAATTGTCCAGCTAATTTCTTTCTATTTTTAGTAGAGACGGGGGTCTCGCTCTTGCTCAGGCTGGTCTCGAACTCCTGAGCTCAAACGATCCACCTGCCTTGACCTCCCAGATTGTTAGGATTACAGGTGTGAGCCACCACACCTGGCCGATATCCATTCTTTAAAGCATTAATATCAAATCAAGTCCAGAGACCTGGACTGACTTCTCCAAGTCCCCCAGGGTCCCACTGTAAGCTCGTGGCTGAGATGGGTCTGGGCCCTGTTCTCTGATCCCTAGCCAAGCCACTGTCCTGGAAGCTTCCTGCATTCTGTAGTCTGAGGGGCCAGACTGGGCATCTCTGAGGCCAGAGGGTGAGCTCCTGCACACTTCTCCAGGGAAGACAGCCTACCCCTGTGCAGTTTTTTGTTCAGTCATCTTTAGGTAAAGACTATGATTTAAATATACCCATACATTGCCTTCACTCCGTGGGTGCTAACAATGTATGGGTGTTGTCTGAGCCTGGTCCCCTCCCCTCCCCCTTCCTATGGGAAACGCAGGGCTGGTTTGTTTCAAACACACTCATGGGAAGCCAAACATTCTTTAATCAGCCAATAGCAACAATCAAACCCTACAAACCTCCACCTGAATAAGCCACTTCTCTGGAGAGAAGGCTGAGAATCCAAACTGGGTATTTTTTCTTCCGTGCTGAGAACCAAGGGGTCGCTTTGGCCCTGAGGCTCATGTGCAAAGTGCAAAGCCCTTGACCATTTTTTACACCTGCTTTCCCAAAAGACAAGAGCCTCGTCTGGCACAGGGTACCTCACATGATGTGGTGGTTTAAGAAGCCAGGTCTTGGGTTAGACAGACACAAGAACCTTAGCACTGCCATTGACCGAATGTGCCATTGACTTGTGCTAGGGACCCCAACTGAATTTAGTGCCTCCATTTCTCCATCTGCTGAGTGAGGGCAACCATTCCCACGTATGCTGGGGGGGACAGACCCTCCCCCAGCTGTGTGGTGACTGCAGGGGGAAGTATGGGGTATGGGAGGGGTGTGGGAGCAGAGCTGTCCTCCTTTCCCTTGCTCCAGAGCTATTTCTGTCTGAAGAACTAGGACCTGTCACTGTAATCAGGGCACCCTTATCCCCCAGCTGTGCTGGAGACTGGGTCAAATTGAATTCCACTTTTTTCTCTTCAGTTCCATGTAACTGCCCCCAGGCCTTTGCCCCTGCTGTTCCCCACCTGGAATGCACTCCTCTATCCTCCATACCTTTGGGGAACAGTGAGGCCACTGCCTCAGCCCTCCATGTATGTCCTCTCCCTGGTAGTCCAGTGGTACTCAGTGGCACTGGCCAGCTGCCTGCTCTGCCCAGTCCTGGAGCCCCTGGCCAGCAGAGGAAGCAAGAGCTTGGGGCACCAGTGAAGCAGGAGCATGAATAACAGCAAAAATATTTAAAATAGGCTGGGTGGGGTGGCTCACACCTGTGATCCTAGCACTCTGGGAGGCCGATGTGGGAGGATCGCTTGAGGTCAGGAGTTTGAGACCAGCCTGAGCAAGAGCGAGAACCCTTCTCTGCTAAAAATAGAAAAATTAGCCGGGCATGGTTGTGCTTACCTTAGTTCCAACTACTTGGGAGGCTGAGGCAGGAGGATTGCTTGAGCCCAGCAGTTTGAGGTTGCTGTGAGCTATGATGATACCACTGCACTCTAGCCTGGGCGACAGAGTGAGACCCTGTCTCAAAAAAAAAGAATTGAAATAGTTGACAAGTAGTAACTTGTTGTGCAAGGGTCTTTTCCAGCATAGACAGGCTCAGGCCCCTCCTGATGGATTACTGACTAGGTTGGGCTACAGGCCAAGCTGCAGATTTACACTTGGCCACCAGGGGGCGGAAACGGACTGCTGGAAGTTCCTGAGCGGCGTCTCTAGCACGTGGAGAGAGGGAGGGAGTGTGTGTGGCTGCCTATGGGGTGGGGGGCGCTGGTGGTGGGGCCCAAACCTGCCCCTCCACAGCCTGGCTTATCACCGGGAACTGACACTGTCCTGGCGCGATGTGCCAAGTGATGGGGAGGCCAATTAACTTCTTGTTAGGGGTCTAGAGCATGGTCCAGGCTAAGACTGGGCTGAGGTAGACTGATCTTGGCCCCAGCAACTCCCAGCTGTGTGATCCAGAGCAAATGTCTTAACCAATCTGGTCCTCAATATCTCACCTGCGAAATGGGAATAAGAATCACGTCCACATAAAAGGTTTTAGGTCTGATTAAATGAGTAAATCCATGGAGAGTGTTCACTGATGGGTCACCCCCCGGGCACATGGAGCATGTTCTCAGAGGCATCAAAGAAGGGTGCTTTAAAATAATTTATTTAACATTTTATTAGAATTAAACAGCATGAGGGAAATAAGAACTACTTACCTTCCTTATAGTTACCTTTCAATTCAGTATCATTTTGTATTATTTTTATATTTAATTACGTATGTGAGGGCCCCATAATTCTTCTGGTGTGTGACTTAGGTGGGTTGTCAGTCCATGGAGGTCCCTGTGAGTGACAGGGCCCCCACTGTATGGGGGTGCAGCTCCTGGGGTCCCAGGGCAGTTGAGGAAGAGATCTCTAGGCAGGCCCCCGAGAAGCTTAGGTTCCGGCAGATCCTCTGCAGGATGCACTGGGCTATGAGCAGCAAGGCTCACATAGGGTCTTTCCACCCTCCGCCCCCTGAGACCAGCCTGTTCCCCCAGGAGCTGGCTATGGAGGAGGCCCCAGCTCAGAGTCCCCATTAGTGTTCCCAGCTGGGCTTCTACCTCGTTCAGGCCATACCCAATCTCTACTCTGCTGACCTCCTCTGGTGCTCCTTCCCCCTCTGGGGCCTCCCTTCTCAACCCCTGCAGTTGTAGTACCATCCTGGAGAGCATTTGGGGAATCTGGGAGGGATTGTCACATCCTTGGGGAGACCCCCTAGCATTTGGGGTGGTCAGGAGTGCTAGGAGTCCTCCAGCGCAGTTTCTCACAACAAAAGATTGTTTGAGTCCTGCTCTACCTTTGAATGTCCCACCTGGATGTTCAGACAGGTGAACAATCTGTTTGTCATCATTTGACTCTACAACCTTGCTTCATTTTATCTGGAAACACAAAATAATTTTTGCACAGTTTTAATATATAGCACATTTTCCAAGAACACGATTGTCACACACAATGAGAAAAGATAGTATTTTGAGTTGTTCAGAATTTTACCAGGAGTGTTTATCATCTAGGAAAATCACACCATGAGGGCAAAGATAGTCCCTTTTCTCTGCCGGGGATGCATTTGTAGCTGCCATGTTGTGGAGCTACAAAATATGGGAACAAACATCAGAGACCTCATTGCATCTTGAGTGTTGTTGTGCCCCACCATTTACGTACTGACATGCATATTATTTTTATTAAAATTGCATTGTTTGCATGTATAAATTCAATTTTAATTATGTGTATATAAATACATGTATTTTATTAGATGTTATAAATTTCTGTCCTTTGATGGTGTATATTATAACCAAGGCAGCAAATTGATTTTTTGAAATTGTGTACAGAGATAAGTTAGATTTTCTTTAAATTTCATTTCAGGCTTGTAATAGGAGACATTGCATTTATCAATATAAAAAATAGACTCTGAGAATCTCACAAACATAATATAAGCAAAAAAAAATCCAGAAACTTGGGAGGTTTCTGAAATGAATGATTTCATGGACTGGAAGTTCAAAGCCAGGCCAATGTAATTTATGCTGTTAGAAGTGGAAATGGTGGTTACTTTGAGCAGGTAGCAATTTGGTGGGGATGTGGGAGGTTTGGGGTGCAGGGCATGTACTTTTGTTGATCCAGGTGCTCGTTACGCAGGTGTGTTCAGGTTGTGAAAATTCATCAAGCGCATATACTTTTCTGCATTTATGTTATGCTTCAATTAAAAAAAATTAAAATCAAAGCTAATATCACCAGTAAAGGGACAAATCAACATCAGGTACCTATTGATATGACACACTGAAGACGACATGGGATCTTTTTTTTTATATATATTCCTAAGAAAAGTACATAATCTGAATCTTTTCGCATGAAAACACCAAACAACCCCAATTTGAGGGACGTCCTACTCCCTAACTACTACCTAACTAACCAGTAACTCTTCAACCATATCAGTGTCCTGAAATAAAAAAGAGATTGGTGAACTGTCCCAGATAAAGGGAGACTGAAGTGACTCGACAGCTGAATGCAATGCACAGCCTGGGATGTTGTTGTTCTTATTGTCATAAAAGCCATTGTTAGGACAATGAGCAAAATCTGAGCAAGGGATGGAGCATTAGCTAATAGTAATATAGCAATGTTAATTTCCTGATTTTGATTCTTGTACTGTGGTTAAAGAAGGGAATATCCTTTTTTTAAGAAAAAACATTGAAGTATCTAGGGGTAAAAGGCTATCATGGCTACAACATATTCTCAAACAGTTCAAAAACATAGATATAGGTATAGACATATAGATATGAAGAGAGAAAAGAGAAGCATTAAGTGAATGTGATAAAATGGGGAGTCTGGGTAACCAGTCCATGGGGATTTGTTTATTATTCTTTCAACTTTTCTGTGAGTTTGAAATTATGTTAAAAAGTTAAAAGAAAAAAACTTTTTTTTTTTTTTTTTGAGACAAGGTCTCACTCTGTCACCCAGGCTAGAGTGCAGTGGCATTATCATAGCATAGGACTACAGACATGGGCCACCATGCCTGACTAATTTTTCTATTTTTGTTTTTTGTAGAGATGGGGTCTCACTATGTTGCCCAGCCTGGTCTTGAACTCCTGGCTTCAAGCAATCATCCCACCTCGGCCTCCCAAACCGCTACAATTACAGGTGTGTGCCACTGTGCCCAGCCAAAAAACTTTTTTTCTGCACTGGCCATTCATTTCTCAGTGTAAACAGCTGCAAGCCCAGTTTCCAGTGTGAAAAGGGGCAGAACAGGAAGGAAGCAAAGCCTGAAGTTTGCAGCCATGGCAGGATTTGTATGCCTCAGTGCTGAGGGTCCATCTCTAGGGGTCTCAACTTACAGCCAGGGCTTGGTAAGTTGGCGGAGGTTGGTTAAGCTCTTGTCTGCTAATAGACAACTGACTTTCTTTTCTCCTCTCCCCAGGCCCCCTCTGGTTTAGTTTTGCTCACTGGCATGTCTCTACACTCCTACAGCATGACCTCTGACCTCAGGGGGTGCCAGACTCTAGGCAGGCCCCCCAAAGACTGTAAAGCTGGATAGTGATGCCCTGACCCAAACCCCCAGGAGTTGCAGGAGCCACCGCTGGCGCTGGCTAAAGCAGCCAGGTTGGCGCTGATCTGTCCACCCCCAGCCCGGGGTCAAAGGGTGCATGTGAGCAGTTCCACACGCAGTAGACCAGAGCTGCGCAGGGGTGAGGGGTTCCCCTCTAGGTCCTTTCCACTGCCCCCAGAAACCACAGGCTTCTGGATTTAGTGCTGGGGCCAGACCTTTGAGGGCTGGGCTGCCCCCAAAATATCTCTTCAGCTCACCTGTGCCTGCCTGGAACTATACCATTAGAGCCCTGCCCTCCAGGAGAGAAATCATTTTCAAGCATTGACTTCTCCCAAAGTGTAGACCTTGCTGTCGTATGGGTCATGGACTTGGGTATGTGAAAAACATAGAATGTCTTTATTTTCTGTAAATCAATTAAATCTAGTGCTGGGCCCCCATTAGATTGGGCTTCTGGGAAATTCAGCCCACGAATTCTCCCATCACATTGACAGGCAAAGGCTTGGGGGCTTGGGCAGCTCTTCCAGTTATTGGCCCCTGCTGGTTTTGGCCCAGTGCCACATCCCCTTCCAGTTTAGGGGACACGTAGGGGTGACCCATAGCCTGAGATGCAGAGCTGTTTGCCCCCTAGCTTGGTCATGAGAGTGGCTCTGCCTCTAGGAAATCTGCGAGGCATTTCAGGCCTCCCACTGACACATTTTACAAATGGGGAAACTGAGGCCTACAAAAGAGGTCACACAGCAGACTGAAAAGGAGGCGACAAAATTATTCCCCGACAAGGTGTAACTGACTGTGTGCCCACCTGCATTCATCAAAGGACCATGTGCTAACTGTGAGCAGTGAGGCTCCGATGGCAGGATTTTAGGCACCACGACAGGCTAGCAGGGGTTATTTAGGGTAGGGGTCTTGCTGATACATAAGGCGCTCCTGGTAGAGTGAAGAGCACTGGACCAGGAGTCATAAATCCTAGCTCTCAGCCAGCTCACTTCAGCAGACTGTGTCCCTTCTTTGGGCCTCAACTGTTCCGTCTGTATAGTGAGGTCAGCACAGATGCCCTGGGATTCCCTGGGTGGTTTGTTGGTCCCTGCCTTGGCTTCCTCTGGCTGAAGAAGTTGCACCCCCTCCGGGCGCGGTGGCTCACGCCTGTAATCCTAGCACTCTGGGAGGCCGAGGCGGGCGGATCGTTCTGAGCTCAGGAGTTCGAGACCAGCCTGAGCAAGAGCAAGACCCTGTCTCTACCAAAAAATAGAAAGAAATTAATTGGACAGCTAAAAATATATATAGAAAAAAAATTAGCCGGGCATGGTGGCGCATGCCTGTAGTCCCAGCTATTCGGGAGGCTGAGACGGTAGGATTGCTTGAGCCCAGGAGTTTTAGGTTGCTGTGAGCTAGACTGATGCCACGGCACTCACCCCAGGCAAGAGAGTGAGACTCTGTCTCAAAAAAAAGAAA
>RJWJ010006682.1:0-61297 GCA_004363605.1 Indri indri | reverse complement strand
GTTGACAGCAGAAGAAACATTTGAACATTTCAAAAGTTTATAAATTACTGTTTTTCTCTACAGATTCCTAACATTCCTCCCTCCTCCCTACCCTATAAGTAATGAGTAGCAATACTACGAAGTCCTCTGCCTATTCCAGAAGCATAAATACGGTACTTGAGGGAAAACATTTTTTTTGCAAGTTGAACTTTTCTTAAAACAGCAATAAAAAGTATACTGAATTTTATTTAAAAACAAATAGTCAAATATCTAAATGTGAGATGGTACCATGAAAACAGTTTAAAGTGTGCTTTTCAAAACTTTCTGATGGAGACAGCTTTCTGCAAGTAAATCTTATCTGGAAGCCCAATATTTAGAATAGAGAGAAGAGGTGCTGCTCTGGTTGTAGTCAGAGAGGACCCAGAGCCATGCCCACTCAACTTATCTTCCAATCCCATTACCCAAAGAGCTTTCTCTAAGTTCTAGATTTTCCTCAGAAGACAGTTTGAAAACCATTGGTCTAAGGCATGGTTCTAATATGGGACAATTATGTCAATTGTTATCTAGCTTCTGACCTACAAGCTGCTAATAGATGAAAAGGATTGATAATAACTTATATCTGAAACTAACACCTGCAGTTATATTGCCAGGTAGCATGCTGGCTACATGGTTCTAAACAGTATTGTACAATGGATAAAAAGTTTTAAAACTACCCATTTTATATTACCACTCAAACTACCCAAACTTGAATTCCTCTCTTTCTATGAAAAGTCCTCTTCTTTTCATGCTATCACAACTAGTGGCACCTATTTCAACATAGGGGATCACCTACGTTCCTCTGGCCTTCTCACTCTTCCTGTATGTAATAAATCGTGATGTTTTGTAGATTTTATGTACTTTTCCCTGGCTCTCCATTCCAAATGCCACTCCTTTAGTCCATTTCAAATGCTACTTCTTTAGTTCAAGCTCTACTAAACTTTCCAAAATCCTACCAGCATGATCTAAAATTTACTTCTGATTAAGCCACTCCCTGGTTTATAATCCTTTTATGGGTCCTCATCATCTTTAGGGCAGAATTTAACTCCTAATTATGATATATGAGGTCTTTTAGGATCTGATCAATCTGAAAAGGCTCTCCAATCTGATCTCTTAGCAACTCTCTCCACCCCTCAAAAAACAAAACACTGTTTAGTGATGGTAGACTACAAAAAGTTCTCAGCTGGGTGAGGTTCTCCTATGCCTTTATAAATGTTATCTTTTCTGCAGAAAGGAATTTGTAAGAAGAAAATAATGACCATTTTGGTTTTGGCTGATATAATGCAAAGTCATTCATCCTACACTATTTATTGAGTGCTTACTATATGCTATGATATACTGCAGTAATAGACTTCTTCAGCAAAAACATATCAAGAAAAATAGAGAAGGCATGAAGACACATTCTAGGTTTCAGAAAATAAGTTATTTTCAAAAAGCATTAAACACTGAGTAAAATAATAGCAAAGTTATAAAAAACACATAAAATATGTATGTGGTGGGAAGGACAGAGTTTCGTTAATACTAGATAAGATGAGAGAGTAGGACTGGTCCTATGCTCAGGTAGAGAACATTATAACTGCATTAAAGAACCAAGGCTCAATCACTTCGGGTATTACTTCTACAGACCTATCCACAACAAATAATAAATACTGCATGAAAATAAAGCTGTTTGCCTAGGGAGAAATATTTCTGATAGGATAGGTTTAGGATCCAGGCTGTGGGAAAAGCAAGAACTTCCTTCCCCAGCAAATCCGACAATGAGGAGTCTGGCAGCCTACTTGGACATCAACATTAAAAAAATAAATACGATGAAATAAAAATAAGTGTACACTTAACACATATTAATATATTCACATGACAATACCAGAACATACAAAAAATGTAATATAAAAGGAACACGCAAATGAAAGGATACAACTCAAATTCAATGTCTGACATATAGCAGGAGGGCAGATCTGATAATTTTACCATCTGTACAAATTCCAAAGCAGGGCCGTAATAATGGAAAACCTAAAAAGGAAATTAAAATTATATAATACGTTAAATATTGTAAATGAAATGACAGCAAATAATTAAGTGATTAAGGGATACAAACTTCAAAATGGGCCTTAAAAGGCAACTTTTTACACATTATACAAGCCAAACATTTAATCCTCCATAGCAGACAAGAATTTCTTTCAATACTACCTTCCAGAGTAGAGAGATAGACATGGAAATCTTTCAGTAACCAGAAGAGTTTTAATAAGAGAAAATAAGTATGGAAAGAGGCAAGAAACAGATGACAAGAGTGCTTGATTTTTGCTGTTTATCTTCAGCAAGACACGTAATCCAACAGGCTAGACTGTTGAAGACAAATTAGCATCCAGCCTCAGCAGGTAGTATAGCAGGACCAAAAAAGAGAAAGACAAGACACTCCAGGATGAACTCAGGTGGTACACTGAGACCAAAAAAAAAAAAAAAAAAAAAAAAAAAAAAAAAAAAAAAAAAAAAAAAAAAAAAAAAAAAATCTGCAGAAAAGACTGAAGAAATTAAAGAGAAAGATAGTGAAGTCAACCATGTGCTAATTAACATCGAAAGCTCCATTCAGAGAAATAAAATGTCAATACTGCACTTCTTTGGGTAACGCCTAAAACTAAATTACAGTGATCTAGTAAAGCAGTTATTTCAATAGTTGGAGCTACAGTGCCTCACATAAAGGGCAAAGGAAAGAGAACACATCTTGAAGAAGCTACACAAAGTTTTAGACATGCAAAAAGCTGAGTAATTTCACTACATCTGATTATGTGTATATATAGTATATATAAACATATGCATATATACACGCATTTAGTGTGTGTGTATACTGTGTGTGGGCGTATGCACGTGCATATATACATATACAGAGAGAGAGAGAGGATGAATCTTACATTTATTGAAGAGGTTATACCCTAAGATTCTCTTCAATAGGAGCAAAAATTTAGATATATTATTCTACTTGAAGAGAAGTTGAGGTCATCAATCTTATGATTCTAATCTTTAGAAAAGAATTTAATATTCCTGTGAAAGATGGCCATAGTACGTTACTTAAATTAAGCAATTCTAAACAAAATTGGGAATGAGTTCACATCAGAAATTATGCCCTTTATTGTACCACCTTTTGATCAGAAAATATTAACCATCAATTTGATATTCTTATAACTTCATGACCACTATGTTTTGCACATTATTATACTGGGTCTTTTAAGGTAGATTTTTAAAGTACTTCCATATAAATACCTCTTACATTATTTCTCCAATGTTAAAAAGCCAGCTGAATGTTTTTCTAATTATTATATTTTATGATTACTTGCATTTTAAGGAAACATCTATAAGAGACATGGGACAAGATTTAATACTTCTTACACTGTAAATTAAGCATATGTTAGGTACTGTTTCAGATGTTATTCTCTTAGCTCATTTAATCCTCATAACTTTGTAAGATAAGTGTGCTATTGTTGCCCCCACTTCACAAATGAGTTTAGCAATCTACCCAAGATTATACCCAACACTACACAAGTGATAAGAGTCAGGTTCCAAACCAAGGTCTACCTAACATTAAAGCTCTTTCCACTATGTCATATTCTCTCCAAACTGAGACTTAAAAAGGTCACGTAGTAAAGTCAAAACCAAAGGTGGTTTTAGGCCTATGCTGATTTAAAGGTACTATAATCACGTATTTTAAAAAATCTAAAACAATGACATTTTCACCAACATTTAATGCTGATAACACCATGTAACTTATGTAATTATATTAAAAATTATGCTAGTAAGCATATGTAAGTACATATATTAGTAATATTAATTCAAGATTCAGACATTTTTTATAGGAACAAAAATACACACAAATGAATAACTACAATAAAAATTAATTACCTTTGGCAAAATATTCTTATCCTTTAATGGTATTATTTTTTCGGCAAGAAAGCCAGTATTTAAATTAGATGTACTAAAATTCTTAGGTGTGACTCCCTTTAAACAAAATTCAGGAAAACTAATTTCAAATCCAAACTGAAGAGAAAGCAAGAGAACACAGTTATAAGCATCATGAATAATGCTATAAAAATTAATACATCTTATTATAATGTAAAAGTTGAGGGGAAAGCCACATATAAATTTATTTTTTATTACTCAGCTCAAACTGTGGTTCTTACATTTAGGTACACATCCTTCCTATTTCAACTTAGACATCAATTTTTCATGAAAAGCTCTCTTTAACCCTTTACCAGCTGGCAAGAGTATGTTAAGCCCAATCTATGCAACCACAGGACCAAATACCTCTTTTGCATTGTTAAATATCTGGCTTCCCACCAATCTGTAAGTTATGCAAAGACAGAAGCTGTCTGTATTATTCATTACCAGATTCTTAGTACCGTGTCTCACACATAGTTTGCTTTCAATATATGTTGTTGATAAAAAGATAAATTGCTACAGAAGTAGTAATAGTAAGAATGCTAATAATAGTAATGGTAGCAGCAACAATAATGATAGGTAACACTTATTGAGTGGTTACTTTGTGCTTTAAATAATTTAATCCTCATAAAAATCTATGAGATAGGAAATATTATTATCATCATCTTACAGATGAACACAACAGTGGCACCAAGAGGCTAAGCATTACCCAATATGTCTCGCAAAACTAGAAAGAAAAAGAGCTGGGATTTGATTGTAGGCAATATAACTCCAGAATCTATATCCATAATCACTATAATACCTCTTGGCTAAAAAGCTATTCTTCACCAAAAGAAGTGATTTCAAGTTCTAAATGCATCCTGTGGAGATACGGATATATAATTTCCTATTCATAAGAATAAAAGAATCACATAAAAAGAACTTTGCATGCAGTTTCAAAAAATGTATACAAAAGCAATTCTAGCAAATCATATCTTCTATTCTCCCACTTGGCTATGTAGGTTTTTCTATATTAAAATAGTTACAGAGAAAGTTCACTTAAGATTTAAACTTTCCTGAGATTAGGATAAGCCAACATGCAAATCAACAAGACGGATCCAGCCACATTAATTCCTGTTGTCTAATTAGAGGTCTTATTAAACCATTATTAAGGATGAATTGGAAAGGGAAAAAATGTCTAGTAATTAGCACAAAAAAACTTTAGAGGAACACAAGGGCCTATGCATGCTCCCATGCCACCCTAAACAAATGTTAAAAAACTTTCTTATTTAGTTTTGCCTATCTACAAAAATACATAAATTAGTAGGAGTACTTATTTTAAAATGCACATAACTTATAAAAACCACCAAACATATTATTCCTTCACAGTAAGAGATGCCAAAATGGAATCTGAACCTCACAGAAATTCAGGACTAGAAGGGTCCACCTAATATAATATTCTCATCTTATAGTTGACAAATATGGGGTCTAAGAAGGTTAAAAAATTATTCAAAATCAGAGAGCTGGTTAGCAGACAGCAGAGATCACCTAAGGTAGTATAGGTAAGATGATATACTCTGAGAAGTTTTTCCAGCAGTTTACACATGCAATAAAATAAAGCTATTTGGATAAACAACATGAACTCAACCAATGTCAAATTCTATGTTTTAAAGGAATGTTACTATCCAGGGGATGGGCATGCTTGTAGCTCTGACTCGAGCAGTGCAAAGGCAATATATGTAACCAAAATATTTGTATCTCATAATATTCAGAAATTAAAAAATAAATTAAAAAAAAGAATGTTATATTCTAGAACTGCAGTACCCAGAACATAATCACAGTGACTATTTAAAATTCATAAAAACCAAATAAAATTAAAAATTCAGTTCATCAGTTGAACTACTCACATAAAAAGTGTTCAGTAGCAATAAGTGTTTTGTGGGTTACTGTATCAGCACAGATACAGAACATTTCCATTATCACAGAAAGTTCTATTTAGATAGTACTATTCTAGAACATCTTTATGGGGTACATTTTCATTAAGATTTAAATATCTGTGTTGTAAATAAAGTTGAAAGGCCTGTTTTGCAAACTGTGATAACTGAGTAATCCACTTACCTTTCTTTCCCGTATCTGTATCTTTCCCCTCCATAATTCCTTTGAGTCAATAACATTTCTGAGATCTTCTAAGGATACAACATTAGCAGAAAGGTATTCCGCAATTTTCTGACAATTTCTATAAAAAAGATTATAATAATTAAATATGGGATGTTTTATTTAAATTTAATGATTATGCCTAACCACAAGCTTAGGAGACAAAACTACAAAGTTTATATTGCTATTTTTTTCCTATTAACATTTTGGCACACCCATTAAGTCAGTCTCTGAGAACAGTCTATCACATGTTCACTGAATTTCAACATCCTCATGAATTAAGAGTAACTACCTTTAGTACTAAGGATAAAGAAATACACTTTCCTCTTATTAGCTTAAATGAGTCAGATGTATACACACATACATACACACACACACACACACACACACACACACACACACACGCACAGACTGAATGTCGGTTACTTATCTTCAAGAAGAGAAAAATAACTGCTTTTCGGAACTATTCCCATACAGCTTCGTATGAAATTCTGTAATAGCACTTATCACAAATTATCTTGATTGTTAGCATTCCTGTTTCTCCTCGCACTTCAATGAAAAATATAATGTCTTCTCACCTTCTTAACTAGCCCACATTTATTGCTGTGCTTGTTATAAAGTTAGTGCTCAATAAACACTTACTGAATGAAAACAAAATCATGAAGTTAATATAATAAATCTTACCTCAACACCTATTTAAGGATTAAAACTGTAATATACAACTAATTCTAACTAAAATATCATAAAATATGACAGTGTATATTTATTTCTATATTAGCATGTAACAAAAAACAAAAATATGACATTACAAATCCAGTGTATATTGTATTTATGTTCAAAAGCACACAGTGTGTTTGCAAAATGAATGCTCGCTAATGGTTATAAAACAGCATTAATAATATTTACTAAAAACTTACACATCCCAGAAACATAAACATAAGAAAAATCTAGCTTCTTCCCAAGAAATAAATCTCCAATCACAAGTAAAACATAAAATTTTATCTTGTCACATTTCAATAATTTTCAAATGCTGAGTCTAAAAAAACAGGATAGCACGTTAATTGCGAAAGCAGACAACACAGACAATAATCAGATATCAACAAAGACGCTTACATTTCACAGTGATTTCCTGCTATGGTAATTTTTGCTGAATACCATTCCTTCAAATGTTTTAATGCTCCTATAGTAGGTAAACAGTCTTTCCATTTAGGAGGATTTTTGTCAGAGGGCAATAGTATTATATCTATCATTGCTCTACCTAAAAAGAGAAAAAAGGCATTTTTATAATTTTAAATAATGGTAGATCTGAAATGTCTCAAAATAGTGCCCTGAACAATTGAATTTTATGTTTACTTAGAAGATAAAGGAGAATTTTAACTTGAATTTCTGAAATACTTCAAAACAACATATATCTATAGAAATTCAAAATTTTAAAGTATTCATTTGATTTAAAGCCATATTATCTTGAAATAGCTAGCATATGCTAGAAAACAATGAACTACATCATAATTACTTGCCAATTCTGCAGCAGTGGTTAATTATACACATCGCTCTCAAGATCATCAATGCTATTGTACTCAACAGAGGAAAAAAAAAACCTGCACAATTTCACTATATTTTCCTACAATTTAATTTTGTTAACCAAAAGGATAACAAAATCATAATGTTCAAATAAATGATTTCTCTTTTTAAAGGACAATAAAATACTTAGAAAACCCAATTATATGGACATTGGATCCTAAGAAAGAATAACTTCACAAAAATTTAAATTTTGTATATTTATAAATTTACTGAAGCACCAGAAAAATCAAAATGAAACAGAAACCAAATATAAATTTGATAATGAAAGTACTCTACTTAACCAAAACAGCAACTATATAATATTTCAATGCATACTTTGAAATTGACACATTTCATTTAAAAAATTGTGTATTTACCAAAGTATTCACTTATTTTCTATGTGGGACTTTTGTACTAAAATATGATCTCCTTGAATATAGGGATTAGACTGTAAGCTATAATGTCCTTTATGGTAATTACATATGCTTTACTCTCATTGTATACTCAGCTCCTAGTACAATGCATGACATCTAATAGACATAACAAATAACTACTTAATAATGACCTTAAATAATGAAAATATTCAGAAAAGAATGCTCTTCAAAGTTATTTGTAGATGCCAATTATATCAAATTTTAGACAACAGCTACTTGATTAAACCAAAAGTTAAGGAGTTAAAGAGTTAAAAACTTCTTCAAAGTTTTAAGAATACTGTGATATAGTATTTCACAAAATATGCTTTCCATTAGAGGAAAAAAATGGGTTTTGTAGAAAAATGCTGAATCAAGGGCTTCTTTTACTGTATGACATATTTCATTTGATAATATGTGTACTAACTTCATCATAAAAGAATGTTATCCAAATTATGTAGGTTAAAGAATCCCTTTTTCCAGGAGTTATTTATAGGACTAGTGTTCTACAGAACATACTCTGGAAAATAATGGTATATAGTGGAAAGATTCTTCTTCAGTGATAACTAAGTAAGGAAACAGATATGGGTATTTAATTTTCTAAGATCTAATTTTTGCCTAACTAAATGAAAACAATGGACAGAACTGTAATGTCTCAGTAATGTACTTTATTAAAATAATGGAGTATATTCTGTATCAACTTCAATTAAGAAATTATTTTCCATTTTCAATTTCAAGATTAGCATAGAATGCATTTATCACTCATTCATAAAAAATATAATGTAAGATACAAACTATTGAAAGCAGTCACAAAATATTACCAGGAGCAGGAAGCTTGTCTGATAACTGATGCAAATTTTCTGCAGACTCTTCATAAAGACTAAAATAAGAGGGTAAGTGAGAAAAAAAAACACAAATACACATTACATATAATCATAATAGATAATATTGACTAAAAGTATCCCTGTGCCAGACACTGTTAAGTATGTTAGATGCACTATCTCATTTGATCCTAATGACAATCCCATGAGGTATTACTATAATACTATTATTATCTCCACTTTACTTGCCTAAAGTTATAAAATTAGATGTATGAAAGCCATGATTCAAACTCTGAGTATAAGTTCTTACCCACACCCAACAAACAACAAAAGGGAATAAAACTCCATAAATTATATCTTGTATACTAAATATAAATCTTAATAGGCCAAACATTTTTCTGAATCTCAGAAGTAAGGAAATGCTAAGTATTTAATAAAGAAGAATATGACCTTTCTCTGAATAGCATATAACAGTTCTGACTAAGGAATATGGTGCCCTCTTCAGATTCTTCAAAACTTGTTTTATCCATACGATGAAATTTTTTTTCAGAATAGTTTATCGTAAAGCATAAAGGTACTTAAATCCTTTATTATAAACCCACAATTGCCTAAGAAACTTAAGGCATTTCTCATAACATGTATGAAATATAAAAGGAAAAAAAAAGAAACTAAAGGAATCTTATGTTAAACTCTAGTTTTCAGCTCCCTCTTGTGGAAATAATTATTAGGTCACTTATCAGAAATACTTTTATATTTTTAATCTTTTAATAGTGGTGGAAAAACATATGGAATGATAAAAGCTTTTAAGGGTATATGAAAGCACCTAGGAAATCATCTAAAAGGACCTCAATACTTTATGGATGAGAAAACAAAGAACGAGAAAAGTTAAGCGAAGAGCTAAAGTCCACTTCTACTGATCCCTGGTTCAATGACTTTTCCCTGATTCTAAAAAGGCCTCCCTTCATTAACTGGTACAAATAAATACGATCCGGAAAAAAGAAAATGAAATGTGTTAAGTCTGCAGATGTTTACAGATATATTACAATACGTGAATACTAAAATAATAACAAAAGCAGTTTTCCGTCATGAAATATTATGGAAGAAAAAAATGAAAGGCATTAACTATGAGTCAGAGATGGGATATATCATGAAGAAAAATATTATTATCACAACTTACGTCACTTGGATCTATTTATATACTGTACCAGAATTCAAAAAACCTAAAAGTGAACTCAATCATGTAAATAATCCTTAAAAAACACTTTATGGACTTTAAAAGTTATCTGAAAAGATGAAGATACACATAAATTGAAGAAATCACACATTTCAGCCTCAAATAGAAAAATAAAAATGACACTTTGGTTTGAACGCTAGATATTCAGATTAAATAACATTTCTTGTCAAGCTCTTAAAATACAGTATATCAGGCAGAATTTATCTTCAAGAAAGTAACATGTTAATTAAAATATCACTTTTTATAATTCTTGAAATTATGCAAGCTTAAGAAATAAAACATTTTCAGATATCAATTTTTGCATTTTAAAGAATTTTATTCAGATAAAAGGCCCAAATTGCCTAATGTCTTCCAAAATTAATTGAAAATTTCAATTAATTAGAATTTCCTTAGTATAATTGCTAAAATATGTAATCTTCACCCTCATAGCTTAACATAACTGTCTAATGTTAAATATTGTAAAGAAAATATAAAAAACATATAAGCATACTCAGCCAAGGATAACGACTCCCTGCTATTATTATCTTCTTCTTCAAAACACTCAGCAGCACTCAAACATTCTTCGGTATTTATTTGAAGAGTATCTTCAATTTTATCGTTTTCCGTATCAAAATGTATCTCTTGCCAATCAGAACTACAAAACTAATAAATCAAAAGATTGCATTAAATAATGGATTCATGCAATTCTTCATATTAGCAAAGACATTCACCAAAAGCTATTTTTAAATTTATATTACCTGATAAAATCCACATATTGCTTGCACTGCAAAGAACCACTTCTTGGAACCAGGTATACCACCCACTGAACAGGCTTGAAAACAAAATTACACTTATTAGAAGAAACGCATACCATAAATAAGCAGATGTCACAGCATATATACTAAACTTAAAGAATTATATAATTTTGAAATATATAGCTATCCAAGTTATATACATACGGATCTTTTTAAAATCTCTGCTAAAAATTCAAACAGAACAATCTGCCTAAAGAGCAAAAATACTCAATGAATACTATGCTTTACTTCATCACAATTCAAAATACACATTATTTTAATCATTTCAAACAGATTAAAATCCATGATAAAGATGTTGAAAATACACCTACACAATTACTACTGAGTAACACAAAACCACGTAAGTCATTTTAGTGAAAACAATTCCCTTTCCAAAGACCATGTAGGTTGGTTCAGTCTGGCTAGACAGGGAGTTGAAGAGTCTGTTTTGGCATCTCCATTTTCTGAACCTTTAAGGAACATTCTCAGATAAAGGACAAGGTGAGGAAGTAAAAGAGAAGATAACTATCAAGGTAAGTAAAACATTTGCATAATGTCAATTGAAGCTAAGGAAGGAAAGGTTTTTACAAAGTAAGGAGTGGTCAAAAAAGTGGAATACTTCAAAAAGTCAAAGCAGGTAAGAATAAAGAAAAGACTACTGTGTTTAGCAATTATGAATTACTTTGAAGAGAATCAGTTAAGAGCTAAGAACATAAAAAAATAAATGGCAAGGAAGTCAGTGTGGGAGCATTATTAACACATTTTTACTCAGGACAAAAATCCTTCTCACATTGCCATAACGGACAAGAAAATTTCATAAAAGGAGCAAAACTCAAGCTGACAACCTAGAATAATTTTCATAACAACTTCATGATATTCAAGCATCAGGAGGAAGCGGTAATGTCTTTTTTAATTTTGTATTACCTTAGTTACCTCCTTGTACACAGTCAACAAGTATTTCCTTGTACTCCCAAGTGGCCAAATTAATGAATTTCCAATACAAAGGCTGTGCCAAAGAAAAATGGGGTTTATGTTATACTTACCAGGAAAAGTACTATCTTCTGGATTAATTGAAGCACTAATGCTTCTTTTCAGGAGGTGATAAATATTTGCTGCTGTGAAGTCTGAAAAAAAAAAGACAGACTAACTGAAAGGCTGAAGAGTTACATAATCTGGCCTATTCAGAGACTTTCAAGATCAGTATGTTGTACATATATAGCTACACGCTGCTCAAGACCTGTTAAGTTTTGATTAGTAAATCTAAAGCAAGGAGAGAAAACAGGAAAGGTTCCCGATTTGTACATGCCAGCCAGTTAGCACAAATCCAAAATTCCCCCAAAAGAATAATTTCAAAGAGAAGGGAAGCTCTGTCACAATACCTTATACACAACCACTTACATTTCCTCCTCAAAAGCCTGTACCATCAAAACAAACGAAAAATAAAATGCAATAGTGTCTAAACAGGAGCATCAAAAAGCAGTGCAATCGCAGTTATTATAAAATCATTTAAAATTTATTATTTGTTTTCATAACTTAGTTTATATGAGGGATGTCTGCTCACATGACAGTGTAACCTCTAGGACAAAAAGATCTTTATCCATCTTGTTCCTTTGTGTATGAGCCGCATGCGAAACACAAGAGCAGAAATACTTAACGAATGCAAACGTTTCCAAACAGCAGAAAATTCCATTACTAAGTCACAGGGAATTTATTATTAAATATTTATTGTGCCAAAAACTTCTGAATGCTAGAATCTTGCATCCACAAATTTGTCCCTATTTTTCCAGGAAGATGATATTTTTCGGCCCTCATTAAATCTATCCCAGATAGAGGCACAGCTTCGTGGGACAATTATAAATAGATTAAGGTCTCTCCCCAGCAGAACTTGATAACAAACTTCTCTCCCTCCCCGCAAGCCGTTCCCGCCCTTTCTCAGCCCGGCGCTTACCCGGCTGCTTATCAATACCCTCAACCGACGACACCTCTGGCCCTTGCTCCGCTTCCTCACTGGCCACCGATGGGAATCTTCCTTCCCCCCAGATCACCAGTAGCAGGTACCGATCCATCTCTTCAGAGCTCACACCCAGTTTTAGGTCTCCGCTTCCAAATCCAAACAGCCGCGCGCTATGACGCACTTCCGGTTCCCTCGCCTAGGTCGGCTGGAAATTGTGTCCGCTATCGGTTTTCCTCAGTTTTCCAGCAATTGGGTTATTTTATGGAACTATTTCCTCAATTATTGCATTATTTCCTTTTTATCATAACGAAACTGCTACCATAGGAAGATTCGTGGGGACCTAGGAAAGGAGGATAAACAGAAGGAGTGCTGGAGGAACTCGGAACTGTCATGCTTGGGTCCATGCGTTTCCCGCCGGGCCAGTAATGCTGCGTGACCCGGTTTAGCTACTGGGAAAAGGACGGTCTTGCTGTGGTGGAGTATGTCAAGTTTCTCCAGGGCTCCCCAGGTGAGCTTGGACTCTTGTGGCTTGATGTGGTTCATAATAATAGCAGAAGGAGAGAGATGGTTTGGGGGAATTTAGTAGGGAAGCTGAAACTCAGCCAGGAAGTGCCTTGGGAAGGCACAGACAAGAAGGTCGTCAGTCTGGTAACCCCTTGCTTTTGTTCTTTTGATACTCGTCTCCTCCTTTCAGCCAGCCCTTTTCATGTCTTTTTCAGGGAAAGGGTATTAGGAGAGAAGGTCAGAGAGGAAATAAGGTGGATCACGTAGGGCGTTGTAGACCATTTGTTAAGAATTTGGTTTTACTTGGTAAACGGGGTACCTGTTGGAGGGTTTTGATCCTAGGAGTAATATGATGTGACATAGGTGTTAAAAGGAGCTCTCTGGCACTGGGTCGAAAACAGACTGCTCAGAGATGAGGG
The DNA here is from genome assembly GCA_004363605.1 of Indri indri. Classification (NCBI taxonomy): domain Eukaryota; kingdom Metazoa; phylum Chordata; class Mammalia; order Primates; family Indriidae; genus Indri; species Indri indri. The sequence continues at coordinate 47,547 of RJWJ010006682.1, read as the reverse complement.
TTAGTTTGAAGGACAAAGGCAAAGAATACGTTCGGAGGGTATTACAGTAATTCAAGTTAGACGTGACGGTGCACAAGGCAGGCTAGTAACACTGTGAAGTGTTGAAGAGGGGTCAGGTTTTGTTTGAAGATGGCGCCAGTAGGATTTCCTGAAGGATTGAATGTGGGCTGATAACAAAAGAGGAAACAAGGATTATTGCAAGATGTTTTGGTTTGAATAACTGGAAGGCTGAGGTTGAAGCAGGTTTCAAGTGAAAGAGTAGGACTTAGTTTTGGATATGTTGGTTAAGATGACTCTTAGCCCAGTTCCTCTACAAGTATGATTCATTCCTTGGACTGTTACCTGTCTGTGATGAGGTAAATACAGGAAGTGAAATAAAAAATTTAAAAACTTTTGTAGCAATTTGACATTGTGGCAACATTTGTATTTTTTTAGCCAAAATATTTTTTTTCTGTCAAATATCAAAGTATTAGTCTGCAATGGATGGGGAAAACAGGCCTTTTGTTTATGTAAAGGCTGGTTTGAGGTTTGTGATAATTAAATTTAAAATAAAACCAGCTATCCTAGTTGTATTTTTCCCAGCATTGTTTAATTTCCTGTGTATGTGCGTAGAAATCATTTGGTCAAGATTTTTCTGGGCTAGAATTTTCTTAGAATTCGAAGACACTGATGAATACTACGGAAACAGTGATCTATTCCTGAGGCAACCTGAAGATGTGTTTCAGGCAGCTTTTTAAACTTTAAATTTATTCAACGTCATCTGTCTTTATTTTCTCAACTACATTGTTCTATTTAACTCTTCCCTGGAGTTGAATTCCCGAAATTGTCTTCAGGTTCTAATTGGCCACTCAGCTTTCAATATAATGTACTACTAATCTCAAAATGTTTTTGAAACCTTCATAAACAGCTGCTACTTTCGTAAGAGTTTCTCATTACTCCTCCAGATTCTATTCTGTGTTATACAAAAAATATAAGCTATAATGTAAAGGGATATATATCTTTGGAATATTTTTAACAAAACATGGTTCATATTGCTAATAGAAAAATAGGCAGGGAAAATTACTGTGTTAAAAATATAGAAAATATATTCATTGTGTATAATGAGAAAAAAACTCTTTTCCAGAAATAGAAATAGAAACAAAACAATTCTTTAGTCAGTTTTTTTCCAAGGTAATTGTTGACATTAACTGTAAAATACATGTGATGGTATATAATAATACATTCAATTATTGTATTTCCATTTTAATTAGAATTTTCTTCATTTTCTCCCTTCTTTTTTTTTCAAGCAATGGGCCACTTTTGCTCGAATGTGGTATCTCTTAGATGGGAAAATGCAGCCCCCTGGCAAACTTGCTGCTATGGCATCCATAAAACTTCAAGGATTACATAAACCTGTGTACCATCAACAAAGTAAGTATTATTTTAGACCTGTCATTAACAGCTGTAGTTTTTAGGCAAGAATAGAATCTGATGAAGTTTGGGACTGCATTGAAGGAACACCTCGCCCCCTTTTTTTTTCCTGAGGATTCCCTTCCATTCTTAAAGAAAACCTACTAGCATACTAAACTGAATTTGTCTTATTTGTGGGACAACCAAGTGGACCAGTTTGCCTGGGACAACCATATTTTATGCCACTGCCCAGCAAAATTATCAGTAGCCCCTCCTTTCACTCTTAGAAATACCTTGATTTGCACCATGAATTAAATGTTCACTCTTATACATGACTTTTCACATAATCATGTACATTCGAATAGAGAGATTTTGGAAAGGGAAATAATCTTGTCCTCTCTTCTAAAAATCCTTTCCCCTGGGAAGATATATAGAGCTAGCTAGGTATATGAAGCTTACTTTTCCGTGTTTGGAATTAATAGATTTGCTTTTCTGTATCATTCTTCCAAAACAAAACAAAAAGATTCTAATTCTAGAAGAGTTCTGCTTATAGAAGTTTGATTGACTTCATTGACCTTGACACTTCACTGCCAAATACAAGTGTCAATTTTTAGTCCTCATCTTGCTTACCTGTCAATGGCATTTGCTGCAATTGATCACATTTTGGTTCAAGTTTTTATTGTGAAATATATTAAACATACAAAGTTATATATGAAAATATATGTATATTTTAAAGAAAATTAAGAATGTTGATTATAATGATGAAGTGAATACCCATACACTTAGCATTTGAGTTGTTTCCAATTTTTTTGTGATTACAAACAATGGTGCTATCAATATTCTTGTACCTTTTTCCCTGTGCACACACAGAAAAATTTTTCCAAGGTATGCCCAAAGGACAAGAGTTACTGGGTTTTAAGGTACATGGAAACTATTCAGTCCTTAAGCCAATGTCCTCTCCTTGCAGCAGTCTGTGTTTCCATTACTCCTCATCTTTAGAAACACTTGATATTTTTATTCTTTTTTAATTTTGACTACTCTGGTAGATGGGAAATGTTCTCTTTGTGGTTTTAGTTTGCATTTTTCTGATTACAAGTATGGTGGAGAATCTTTTCATTTGTTTATTGGCCTTTATAGTTTCCTCTCCTGGGAAATGTCTATGCATGTCTTTTGCATCTCTCCCTTCTACTCTAACTTTAAACTGCTGTACTCTCTCCATCATATGCTATTTTCCAGTGAGTTTTTTGTCCTTACTTTTGTATTACTATTATTGTAAAAGTTGTCAAACTTTCAGAAATGATCAATGACTACAGTAGTGAATTTCTGTATACTCTTGACCTAGATTACACAATTGTTAACATTTTGTCATGTATTTTTTTACTCAAACATTTGAAAATAAGTTGCAGATGTCATTATATCTCCCCCAATACTTCAGCATACATCTCCTAAGAATAAAGATATTCCCCTATGTACCCAAAATGCCATTATCACACCTAAGAAAATAATTTAACTGTATGGTGTAATAGTCCAGTGGATTTTTAAATTTCCTTAGTAGTCCTAAAAATGTTCTTATAGGTGTTATTATTTTTTTTTTTTTAAGTAGGATCCAACAAAAGTTTGTGTATTGCCTTTAGTTGTTACTTTCCTTTAAGGTTTCTTTTAATCAGGAATAATCTTCTCTTATTTTCTTGCCATTAACCTTTTGAGGAGTCCAGGCTAATTTTCATGTGGGGAACTTTGTTCTTGAAACACATTCTTCACTTGGTTCCCTGCATGCCAATCTCTCTCTCACTCTTTCTGTGTCCCCTTTGCTATCTTCAGCTTCCTAAACTCCCAGTGTTTTTCTCTCATTAAAAATTGGGAATGCCTCAAGGCCCAGTCCTTGGACATTTTTTTGATTCTTGGGTGATCACATTTCATCTCATGTCTCTAAAAATCATCTATATGCTAATGTCTCCCAAATTTCTGTCTCTGGTTTTTACCCCTTCCCTATATTCTAGATTCACATTACCAAATTTTTACTAAGCAGATCCCCCTAGGTGTCTAATAGATGCCGCCAATGAGTAAGTCCTTTGGGAGATGTCTTGCTTCCTGGTCTTCCCCATTCAGACCAACCTGTTGCTTCCCACTTTTCTCCACTTGATTAATAGCATCTCTGTCCTTTTAGTAGCTCTGGTTTGAAGCCTTTCCTTCATCTATGACCCCTTTTTGTTCATATATATATATATATATATATATATATATGTATTTGTATATGAAAAAAAATACCTGAACTCTGGTACCTCTTATCATCTGTCTCTTCTACTTTAACTTTAAGTGCTGTACTCTCCATTTTTTATTTTTTTATGAGACAGAGTCTTGTTCTGTTGCCCACTGCAACCTCAACTCTTGGGCTCAAGCAGTCCTCCTGCCTCAGCCTCCTGAATAGCTGGGACTACAGGTGTGTGCCACCACACCTGTCTAATTTTTTGTATTTTTAGTATAGATGGGTCTCGTTCTTGCTTAGGCTGGTCTCGAAGTCCTGCCTCAAGCAATCTTCCCACCTCAGCCTCACAGAGTGCTAGGATTACAGACTTAAGCTACCGTGCCCCACCTCTCTATCATATTTTATTCCAGAAGCCTCGTCACTGATCTCCCTACTTCTACCATTGCCTCCCTGTAGCCTTTTATCCACAGATCAGCTACAGTTATCTTTTCCACATGAAAATCAGAATAAAAGCCAAAGTTCTTACTGCGTTTCTGGCTTTCTTTCCTACCTCTGTCCCTTGAACAATCCACTCAGGCCTGTTGGCTGTTCCATTAACTTGCCTACAGAGCATGTTTTTGCCTTAGGTCCCTTTTCACATTCTGTTCCCCTGCCTGGATGTTCTTTCCCAGATATCTGCGTGGCTTATTTCTTCACCTCTTTGAGATTTCTGCTCAATTATTTATATTGTGAGAGAGGCCTTCCCTCATTCCTCTGTCTGCTCACTTTTTCACTCTCTACCTTTACTTTAATTTTTTTTAATAGCATTTATTATCTTCCTTCCTTTACTAGACTAAGTTCCAAGAAGACAGGAACTTTGTTTTGTTTACAGCTGTATTCCAGTACCTATAATAGTGCTTGACAAGTAGTCGAAATGTAAGAAATGTTTGTTGAGTGAATCTTTGCATTTATGAATTCCAGTTTTGAAAGTGAAGAAAGTACTTTCAGCTAGTGCTCTGGCATTTAAGCTAAGTTAGGTTTTTGGATTTATGGAGCTAGGGGGGAAGAGTATTCCAGATGATTTGATTTGAGCAAGAGCGAGGATTTATGATTTTCCCTATTTCTTATACTTTCTGCTCTAACCTTTTTTCTCTACTTAATGAAAATTTTAATAAGAAAGCAAAATAAGCGCATACCCTGTGAAGTCTGTAAGTATAGAATATGAATCTAAGAATTTAGTCATATTAATCTTTGTTTCTCAAGCACCAAGTACAATGTCTGGCCCATAATAGATCCTTGTCAAGTTTGAGGTTGCAGTAAGCTGTGATGATACCACTATACTCTAGCCTGGGCGTCAGAGCAAGACCCTGCCCCCAACCCCCACAAAAAAAAAAAAAAAACACAAAACTGAGAGAATTCATTACAAACAAACCTGCTCCTTAATAATTACTAAAGAGTAATTATTAAAGGAGGCCTTCCTGATGAAGTGAAGGACACTAGACAGTAATCTGAAACTGTGAGAAAAACAAGAACACCAATAAAGGTAAATATGTAGGAAAATATGAAAGACAGAATAAGCGTATTCTTTGTAATTTCTTTTTCCCCTATCTGAACAGACAACTGCATAAAGCAATAATTGTAAATCTTTGTTCATGGGCATGCAATGTATAAAGCTGTATTTTGTACAATAACAGCACAAATGAGGGGGTAAGGAATAAAGTTTTTGTATGTCATTGAAAAAAAAACGATAGATCTGTCTCAGAAATGGTTTGTGGAATGGCACTTTCAAACAGCTGTTTTATGAATACAGTCAATTCTTGTTCCCTGTAGTTCTATAAAGTCACAGAGGACACTGGATTAGTGAACATTGAACTATTGCTTCTAGGGGAAATACAGGGTTAGCGTCCTGTGAACCTCTAGTTCATAACATTTCCATCAACCAGTCAATACATAACCTTGTTTTTGTGTGTTTCTGTTTGAAGACATCTAGTTTTAATATATATATTGTCGATTCTTTAAAATTGAGCTCGTGACCAACAGCATCATAACTCTTACTTAAATGAAACTTATCTAACACACATATTATCTCTGTAAGGCACATCACAGCCCTCTTGCACTTTGGAACACTATGGTATACCAGGCTTGGGAAATATTTTAAACAGTGAAGTCACTAATGCAAAGTATACAAATGCCAAAAACATGACAGTAAGTAGACAACAGAAAGGATACTTATTTATACTATGAGAGGTGAAACAAGAAGGCAGAACATCACTTTATTCAATCTTAGCTGTGAACATATACATTAAGCAACTTAAATTTTTTTCTACTCTGAGCATGTCCATGAATGACTACAAAAGCACTGATTTTGAGATTACAAATAAATTTTAACAAGTAGGCAAATTTATAAATATGGAATTCACGAATAATGAGTAAAATGGTGATCAACAAACTTATACTTTCACTAATAATAAATCAATCAAATTTCAAAAAAAATTTTTTGGCAGGTCAGAAAAATGCATAGTCACATAATTACCAATTCATAGAAATGTTTAATTCCTTGGAACTTTAGATATTTTGTTTAACAACCTCATTGACAAATGAGAAAACAAAACTGAGAAGAATAAAGTGACTTTCCACTGTTTTTCAGCTGTGTTATAGTAGTACTTGGACCAGAACTTAGGCACCTATATCCTCATGTAGGAAATTCCCCATTCTACTTCAGTGTGGTGATTCTTAGCCACTTACACTGTGTTTTTCTGCTTAATTGTTTTTTCCTTAGCAATGACATCAGCAGGTAATAAACAAGGTCTCTTCGGTTGTCTTCGTAGAAATACAAATGGTACAAAATTTGAGGGAAAGCGGAATTAATAGTAGTGACTTAATTTCCATCTCCAACTATAGCAGTACCAGTTTACCCAATTAAAGTTTTGCTTCCTTACAAACAGGTCATTATTGCAAAAGTATTCCTTAGAAACTGATGAATACACACTCTGCTACAATACCAAAAGAGCTGTTATGGCTGCCTGTCAGGTTTCTACAAAATTAGAAATTTACTTTTTAAAGACTGAATTGCATTTTTGTTTCACTATGTTTAATGTGTAACTTACATCAGCAGAACTTCTTGTGTCCACAAGATGTCACTAAAATCAAAATTTAAATTTCAGTTTACCAATGTTGTATTTTAAGAGTTCATTTCTAATTGGTTTAATAAGCGTTTATTAAGTGTATATTATGGGCTTTAATCACTATAAACACATCTATTTGAAAATGGACCTATAATTTATCAGAAAAATAATATTAAAAATGGAAGTCACAGTTCTAGGAATGGCTATCATATTTAACCAATAATATATGTGAATATAATATACGCAATATTTAAACTATCAAATGGACCTTTGTGAAGTGTTATAGAAAACCAGCTTCCCATTTATAAGGTGATTTTTTATGGAAAACGTGGGTCAAGTTGGATATGATGTGGAACTAGAAAAGAAATTTCCTCCTTCAAATTAGAGTTGCCCTCCTGAATTTGGGAATTGGGAGCTTTTGAACAGGTTTCTGATAAATCAAAGGAAAGGGCATGTGGTGATTTGTGGAGTATGTCTTATTCTTCATGAGCACTCCATTCCTTTTACTGCCAACAGATTAGTTAGTTAAAGAGGACAATGTGAGCATTGAAAGGAAGGAGAGAGAAACTTTTCTTTAGCATTAATAAAATTATCTTTAGATAATCTTAAAATACTCCTGGTCTGCATGGAATGAAATAAAAGTTGCATACAATTCTTTTATTTTTTTTAATTATTCTGGGCACGTAATAGTTGTGTATCTTTATAAGGGTACATGTGACGTTTTGATGCAGGCATACAGTATTAATCAAATCAGGGTAATTGGAGTATCCATCACCTTAGGTGTTTATCATTCCTTTGTGTTAGGAACAATTGCAGTACCACTCATAGTTATTTTAAGGTATACCCTAACTTATTGTTGATTATAGTCACTTTGTTGTGCTATCAAATATTTGTTCATTTTAACTATCTAACTATATTTATGCACCTATTAAGCATCTCCACTTTATCCCTACTCCCCGCTCCATTCCCAGCCTCTGGTAACCATCATTCTACTGTCTATCTCCAGGAGATCAATCGTTTTTAATATTTAGCTCCCACGTATAAGTGAGAGCACACAAGATTTGTCTTTCTGTGCTTGACTTTTCACTTAACATAATGTTCTCTAGTTGTATTCATGTTGTTGCAAAATGGCAGAATTTCATTCTTTTTGATGCCCATATAATATTCCATTATCTTTATGTACCACAATTTCTTTATTCATTCAAATGTTTTTGGACGCATAGGTTGATTCCAAGTCTTGGCTATTGTGAATAGTGCAACAGTAAACATGGGAGTGCAGATATCTTTTTGATATACTGATTTCCCTTCCTCTGGATATATACCCAGCAGTGGGATTGCTGAGTCATATGGTAGTTTAATTTTCAATTTTTTGAGGAACATCCATACCATTCTCCATAGTGGTTGCACTAATTTACTTTCCCACCAACAGTGTACGAGGGTTCCCCTTTCTCCACTTTCTCACCAACATTCTTCCTTGCCTGTCTTTTTGATAAAAGCCATTTTAACTGGGGTGAGATGATATTTCATTTTACTTTTGATTTGCATTTCTCTGATGACTAATGATGTTGAGCATTTTTTTGTATACCTATTGGCTACTTGTCTGTCTTCTTTTAAGAAATGTCTATTCAGATCCTTTGCCCATTTTTTAATCAGATTATTTGACTTTTTTCCTGTTGAGTTGTTAGAGCTTCTTATATATTCCCGTTATTGATCCCTTATCAGATGGGTAATTTGCAAATATTTTCTCCCATTCTGTGGGTTGTCCCTTCCCTTTGTTGATTGTTTCCTTTGCTGTGCAGAAGCTTTTCAGCTTGGTATGTATCCAGTTCTTAAAGGTTAATGTTATGAATCCTAGCACACCAAACAATTCAAAGAAGATCAGATTTATGATCTAATCTATAGTATTCTACCTTGTAAGTTTATTATGCTCTTCTTGAAATTGCCTGTCTAACATTTTTTTCTCTTACTATTCAGTTGTCAATCTATTTCAAATATTACTTATCTAAACTGCACATTTATATTTCACCTCACTCCTAGAATATTATCCTACAAAGCACTGAAAGAGTATTTTGCTTCAGGTTATGTAAAGAATATTTATTTTGTAAGTGAATATTTAGATATCACCAATAAATTTGAACAATATATGCCTTGTTACTATTACAGTGTCTTTACACTCAGTGGATTTTATGGTAACCTATGTGATCATTCATCACATTGGCTATGCAGAAGTTCAGAGATGCCAAAAATAACAGTAAAGTAGCCATTTGGACATTTGTCCTTCCATGGTTGGAAACAAACACAAAGGCCAAAGCTTAACTTTGTTTATCACTAATTTGGAATAGGTATTTTTTAAGCATCTCTCAAAGCAAACCTTACAGGGAAACTCAGTATAGTATATGAAAGCAGTACTACACTTGTTGAAGGAAAAAGACCGTGTACCCTTGCCTGTTGAGTCACCTTAGGACCCTAACACACTATATCACATGTGGTTTTAAAACCGCTATGCTAAAGCAAAGAGTTTATAAGGAAGGATTTGACTCTATGAAGGTGATGAAAAGCTACAGACTGGAAGAAACTATTGCAAATCACATAGTCAACAAAAGACTTAATCTAAAATATATAAAGAACTTTCAAAACTCAACAGTGAAAAAAAAACCAATCTAATTAAAAAGTGGGCAGAATACATGAAGAGATGGAAATAAGCACATGAAAAGACATTCAATAGAGTAGCCTTTAGGGCAATGCAAATTAAAACCCACAATGTGGTATTGCTACATAACTATAAGGACAGAAGAAATAAAAAATAGTGACAACAAATGCTGATGAGCATGCAGAGAAACTAGATTATTCATACATTGCTGGTGGAAATGTAAAATGGTACAGCCTCTTTGGAAAATAGTATGGCAGTTTCTTATAAAACTAAACATGAGCTTACCATACAACATAGCAGTTGCACTCTTGGACATTTATCCCAAAGAAAAGAAAACTTAGTTCATGCAAAAATCTATATCAATTAATAATACCTCCACCCCGTTATTCTCTATCTTCCCACATTTATCAGCTCCTGGCATATTGTATATATATTTATTTGCTTATTTATCATCTGTCTCCCTCTACTAGAGCATAAGATTCAGAACAAGGACTTCAGTTACATTCATTGCTATATTCCCAGCATCAAGAATAGTACCTGGAGTTAGTAAGTATGTAATACGTAGTGAATGGATTAATTCATCAATGAGAAAGGGTTTATAAAGCAGATTTTAGAAGAGCCTGAGATTCCCACCAAACCTAACAGATGTCTCTATGTGAATCTTCTCATGCATGGTGTCTGAATATCTCAGAGTTTAAATTGAATGCTGGGCATTTTTTTAAAAACACTTATTGTGGTTGGTAACTGTCATTCTATTAATATGAGGTATATACAATCAAGAGTCTTCAGCAAGGAGCTTATAATCTAGTTAGAGGGAATAAAAATTACACAAATGCCAACACAAGGTAGAGTTAACTCAATATCATGAGAGAAATTCAGGCATCTTTACAAAATCAAAGGAATTTGCCTTTTGTATTGGGAAAGGCTTTATGTAAGAACTCATATTTATATTGAAGCTTGAAGAATGGATAAAATTTAAGTAGTAGAGGTAAATCAGGAGGGCATTCCTAGTGAAAGGAACAAAGACAAGATTGGAAGATGTGTGTATGCATGCCCGTGTGTGAGAGTGCGTGTGCATGTGTGTCTGTGTGAGTGTGTGTGTGTGTGTGTTGAGATAAATGAGATAATGCTTCAGGGAATACCAAGCATAGTCATGTGGCTTACCTGGCACAGGCAGTAGTGTTGAAAAGAACTGATAAATAGGGCTAAAAATTTTATCCTATATTGTAGGTTTCCTTGAATACCTAATGAGGAGTTGGTACACAGGGAAGTACAAAGGTAGCAAATAACTTTAACGTAGGAGCAGTTTGTTGAGGAGGATTTCTCAGATCTTAGAACTTAGCACAAAAGGGGACATGATCAACTAGCAAGTGATATCGTTGCCTCCGTATGGCATCATACCCACCACTTCTTTTTGCCACATTGGTTGTAGCAAAAAGGATAAGATTTGCCTGTGAAGTCACTAGAGTCAGATTTGAATTTTAACTTTACCATTTTTTAGCCATATAATCTTACAGAAATTATTCCATAACATCCAGAAGGAAGGAATCCTCCCCAATCCATTCTATGAAGCCAGTATCACCTTGATACCAAAGCCAGGAAAGGACACAATAAAAAAAGAAAACTACAGGCCAATATCCCTTATGAACATAGATGCAAAGACCCTGAACAAAATAATAGCAAACCAAATTTAAAACTCAAAAAGATAATTCATTACTGGACCTCAAATTATACTACAAGGCTATAGTAACCAAAACAGCATGGTACTGTTATAGAAGTAGAAACGTAGACCAGGTAGAACAGAATAGGGAACCCAGAAGTAAAACCATCTACCTACAACCACTGATCTTGGACAAAGCCAACAACAACAAACACTGGGGAAAGGAAGCCTTATTCAGTTAATGGTGCGGGGAAAACTGAATAGCTGAATGCAGAAGAATGAAACAGGACTCCTATCTCTTGCCATATAAAAAAAATAATTCAAGATAGATAAAAGACTTAAATGTAAGACCTGAAACCATAGAAATTCCCAAAGAAAATGTAGGAAAAACTCTTCTAGACATCAGCCTAAGGCAAACAAGACAAATAGGGCAACAATAAAAATAAATAAATGGAACAATTAAATTATAAAGCTTCTCCACAGTAAAGGAAATAATCAACAGAGTAAATAGACATCCAACAGAATGGGAGAAAATATTTACAAATTATACATTTGACAAAGGGCTAATATTCAGAATCTGTAAATAACCCCACCAAAAAATGGGCAAAAGACTGAACAGTTGTTTTTCAAAAGAAGATAGACAAATGGCCAACAAACGTATGAAAAAATGCTCAACATGACTAATATTCAGGGAAATACAAATTAAAACCACAATGAGATGCCGCATTACCCCTGTCAGAATGCATTATTAAAAAGTCAAAAAACAATAGATGCTAGCATGAATGCAGAGAGAAAGAAACACTTACACAGTGTTGGTGAGACTGCAAATTAGTGCAACCTCTATGGAAACAGTATCGAGATTGCTCAAAGAAATAAAAGTAGATGTACCATTTGACCTAGCAGTCTCACTACTGGGTATCTACCCAAAGGAAAAGACATCATTTTATCAAAAAGACATTTGCACTCGAATGTTTATCACAGCACAATTCAGAATTGCAAAGATGTGGAATCAACCTAAATTCCCATCAGTTCATGAGTGGACTAAGAAAATGTGGTGTATATATATATACCATGGAGTACTACTTAGCCATAAAAAGGAATGAATAATGTCTTTTGCAGCAACTTGGATGGAACTGGAGACCATTATCCTAAGTAAAAGATCTCAGGAATGGAAAAACAAACACCACATGTACTCCCTAATAATTGGGAGCTAAACGATGGGCATACATTGGCACAAAGAGATGTAGAGGTCATTGAAAAGCAAGAAAGGGTAAGGGTCGGTGGTTGTGAGGGGTAAAAACTTACCTGTCGGGTACAATGAACACTATTTTGGTGATGGGCACACTAAAAGCCCCAACTTAAGCATTATGCATGCTATCCACGTAACAAAGACATGTGTACCCCCTTAGTATTTTGAAATTTAAAAAAAAATTTAAAAATGAAACTCTGTGTACTTGTTTAACTTAACAGAAACTTAGAAACAATTATACCATATCCAGGGTTATAGCATTTTACAATAATACTGACTTTTGTGTTAATATTAATGCAATTTTAAGAAAATACTTGATTGCTGATTAATTTTATTTAGATTTAGTAGACAAATACTTCTTAGAATGTATTTAATAGAGATTTGCCATAAATTATGAAGGAAAAATATTTTTTTCTATATTAGATGTTCATATCTTAGAGCTGAATGAAAGAACATGATTTTCATTTGCTTTGTGGTATTATGTCTAATGTCTCTTGAAAGATCCTTTTTGTTCTCTGTAAATGTTTTTTGAGTGACTCAAGATGCTTTGTGCATGTCTTTGCCTACCGCATTTTAAAAATAGATTCAGTTTTAGTGGAAAGTTTAAAGATTGCATTTCTCCTCCAAATAGGTGTCATAGAAAGAACCTGAAGTGTGTGGTAGGCAACTTGGTGTGTGAGCTTTGACAAATCACTTAATCTTAATGGGCCTTAGTTTCTTTAGTTGGATTACATATGTCTGGATGAAAGTGAAGGTAATCTCAGCACTTTTGGAGTCTATCTAGATACCTTCTCACCCTATTTATTTGCTCTCCTGGTACATTTGCCTAACTGCCTCAGTAGCCAACCAGGTGTCACTTTAAGGAACTTTAGTCACTTAGTTAATCAAATATTGCCAAACTATACTTTTCAACCACTAACTGCAAGCTTCCCAGGTCTTTCATTCCCACCTCTGTATTTCCTTTCAATCTAGTGATGAAAACCCACTTGCTTTGTCCTCTTTTCTTTATCTTTGTCCTATATAGTCTATGAACTGCTCTCTGAAAATTCTGTCATTCAAATTCAGAGCTCTGCATAGATTATTATAATGTAATCTTTTGTTTACATATATACTGCACTTACACTTCTTATTTTTTAGTGGTGTTTTTTCTTCAGCTTCTAGAGTCTTTTGAAGTTTGTTTTTCTTTTCTATTAGTAGGATAGGCATTTAATAAATGTTTCTAATTACTTGATTTTATCATGTATAGTAGATCATGTGAATACTTACATGTTGGCTTTCTAGTTTGTTTTTAGATGAACAGCCAGACTTAGAGGTACTTTTCACTAGAAAATTAATGCAATATATATTTTTTGATTTTCAGGTCATCTGTCCTGTCAGGTATGCTTGTGTAGTAATAGTTGAGAGTGGCAGTTTAACTACTGTAGGTAAATGCAGTTGGAAAAAAACTTTCCACTATAGTTAAGCATAAGAATCATAGTGCTCCATTGTTCTCTAAATTTGCAAAGAATAATAATCAGTGGTAATGCTTTACATTTGTTTTCAATTTACCAATTGTAAAACATACTTTTTTATATCTATGTGCATATTGTTCTCATTTTCTCTGCCCTTTTTAAGGGAAAATTTGTATCAGATATTTAAAGATACTTAATAGAAACATTTTTAGTGAAGTATAATTATTAGTGGGAAGAATAATAGAAATAATGGTAGTTGCCTTTATAAGACATATTGTTACTGGCATCTTTATTAAATTTCTTTTACCTTTCAGTGTTGAGATTTTCCAAATGGGCAGCCAACTTTTTCTATACTTAGATGTTATGTGAAAAAGTAACAGAAATCAACAAATCTGTTCAAAGATTTTTGATGTTGCACTGTGACTTGCTTTTTATTTTTTAATGTGTTGTTTGGACTTTGATAAGCTTTATAAATAACCAAGGCCACTTTTTATTAAGGTTATATTTCCACACAAAAATCTTTCTTGTTTCTTTTTAAATCTAGGTGACTGTGGGGATCATGTCGTCATTATGAACACAAGACACATTGCATTTTCTGGAAACAAATGGGAACAAAAAGTATACTCCTCACATACTGGGTAAGAATGCCATTGTCAAGGAAAATAGGTAGTTACAACATATTACTTTAATGATTACTCTTATTTAAAAGAAAAAATATTTTTAAAAATTGGCATTTAAGAAAATACTAATTTTACTCATGCTACATATATGATTTACTCAATCAAAAAAACCCACACTATACCAAATACTAGCTATTACCTGACAGTATTTATTTATTCTAAAAGCTTTTCATATAACCTCTGATCAAGATTATTCTCATTTTTTTAGTCAACGTTCTTTCTTTCTGCTTCCTATAGTTCATCTTAATGTTGTTTTCAGAACTATCCTGAACATATGAAAATTCATGAGATGTTTAAGGAATGGTCACTCTTCTATAGATATAGTCTTTGTCAGTATCTCTCTTAAACATACTCACCTAGGTGTGTTCTAATGGTTTTCAAGTACAGTGGGACTCCTTCTTCCATCTTTCAGTTAGGCAATTTTCTATTCTATTCTTTAAGGCCATTATCAATTAGATGGTTCATTGAGTTTACTGTCAGCTAAAACTCCTAAGTCTTTTTCAAGCATGCTCCTGTTGAATCATGTCTTCTCCTCCCTGTGTGCTTTAGTTGTATTTTAATCCAGTTGCAAGATTACTCCATGTTAAATTTTACCTCCAGCCTTTTAAGGTCTTTTGAGATCCTGATTTTGTCATCTAATGTATTAGTACACCTGCAGCTTCAGGTCATGTGCAAATTTAATTAAGTATACCTTCTATACCATCATCCAGGTTATAGTTGATCTTTCATTCTTGGTCCAAATCATTCCCATATTTCCAACTGTACCTTCACCTTTGATGTTCCCATCTGTTTCTTTTCATCTCTTGCCCAAGTGCATCTTAAATGTTTGGAATAACTCTTTTGCTTCCTTGAACCAGCCTTTGCCTACTCCTCCTTTAAAGCACATTCATGAAATCTTTATATAACTTAAGAAAACTGAATTTACATCCATCTTTAGTAATTTCTGCTACTGGCAAATCTCTATGTATAAAACAAGTTCTACAAAATTGAGGGGCAATTGGGAAAGAAATATTAAAAGTCAGAATAACATGTGATGTAAGCGTAGGGGCAAGTATTGACACAAAACGCTATGGTAGTTACTATAGCAATAATATCTGTGGTGTTACTGCAAATGAAGGTAAACAGCAGCACAGCTGATAGTGAACAACCAGTGTAATATATGCATCAGCTGGTAATGTCCCTATCAGTAGTGCTTTCTCACTAACAGATGAAAATTCGAACTCCCTTACAAGTTATTGACACCCAGTTGCCACTGCTGCTTCTTGGTCCTTCTTTTTGGCCTACATATGTTACTTCTTACTTCTCTGCCTTTGCATATGTTGTTCACCTGACTGGAATGCCATTTCACCCTCTGTTTCTCAGGAACACTCCTATTTATCTGTTAAAAATTGGCTCAGATGTTACCTCTTCTGGGATACCCTCCCTATTTTCTAATCACTGATAGGGTTGATCGCTTTTTTTTCTGTTTCTGTTGATTCCTCACTTACATATTAGATGTTCTATTTTATTATGCTCATAACACTATATTACAATTATGTATTCAAAATATAACTTTCTAGTTGTAAAATTTTTAACACATGCTAATTTTAGAAAATAGAGAAAAGTTTCAGGAAGGAACTAAAATTCACCATGACTTAACATTTTAACATGCAGTCAGTCCTCTGTATCCATGGGTTCTGTATCCATGGATTCAACCAACTGCGAATGGAAAATTTTTTTTTTTTAAATTGTGTTTGTACTGAACATGTACAGACTTTTTTTCTTGTCATCATTCCCTAAACAATATAGTATAACAGCTATTTACATACAAGTTTATATCCTTTTTCACTTAATGTAAAATTCTCAGAGAACCTTTTTGTACATGCTAGTTTTGGTTATTGTGTAATAATATGATTTACCTGCTTAATCATTGCTCTCTTTTCTAAAATGAAAAATTTGGCTGTTATAAAGAGCTGGAAAATATCTTTATCTTTTAACCTTTTCAGTTTTTGAATAGGATTATTTAAATCTCTGGAAATGTAATAATTTCAGGATCAAAGGAATGATCATTTATAGATCTTTTGATAGGTATTTCCAAACATTAGTTTACTAATACATAGGACCATGTAAGAATGTTACCCAAATCCGTGCTGTCACAGTGTTATCATTAAAAATAATTTAGTAATAATAAGACTATGCTATTTTGATATGCATGTGGTTGTTTACATTTCCATTATAGTGAGGTCTCAGTTCCTGCCTTATCACTTTCTATGAACATTTTATTTATTAAGAATATTAATCCACTATTAATAGTTTTTACCTTTTGTAAATTTTCTTTGTGATGTTATTTACTTTTATTTAATTTTGGCAGATTAAGTCTGTCTTTTCCTTTGTAATTCTGTTTTTAGTCTCAGAAAATCCCTTCTTATGCAGATTTTCATAAACATTCACTTCTAATATTTTTAGGAGTTGGATTAGTAACATATGTATGCATCTTGAACTTTCACATCTAATTCTTTAGTTATCTAAAATGTATTGGCATTAGAGATACAGCTTTCTACTAGTTGTAGCAACAGAATTTATTTAGTCATTTTTTTTTTGAGAACAGGATTTTCTCATATGTATCTTTGTGTACCCAGTACCCAGCATAATAGACATTCAGTAAGTGTTTATTGAATTAATTTGAATGAAAAGCCCTTGGCTAGCATTTAAAACAAATTTTCTCTTACTCTATCCAGGCTATCCCATACTGGAAGAAGAAATGTAGTTATTTTGTCACTAGTAAAAATCAACTGAATAGTGCGTTACTCAAGTCATTCCCCGATTCAGAGTTTTACATTAGCTTTTTGAATCCTTCAGGATAAAGTGCAGACTCCTGCAATATAATGTAAATGGCATTATGCTCTAAAATTTGCCATCCCAGTGTTAAAAATAGAAAGATAAGCTTTAGCATAAAAGTTGTGTTTTTTTCCATGGAGAAAAAGGATACAGGAATAGAAATCTGGACAGATACTTCTTTTTCTAAAACTGAAATTATATGAAACAAAAGACTGTCAGTTCTGAAAATTACCCATTTTTCCTAGCAAACTTCTAAATTTGGTTTCTTAACTTTTATACCTGAAATATGGTTCCTTAAATCATTTTTAATATGTTTTCAAATTTTGTCAAAAGAAACATTTGGAAGGAATCACAGGTAAGTAATCTTAAGGTTTTTTGCAGATTCCATGCTGGATTTCCGATTTTTTTTTTTTTCTGTGAGTAAAATCCTATGTAAAGAGGTAAAATGAGTTGCCTGATATTATACTGGGAGTCACTGGCAAAACCTACATTCCAAACCTGGATCCGGGGTATCCAAATTACTAAGCTGTATCCAATACTACCACAAATCTATATTTAATTGCCAGTTTGTTCATTTTATATATAATGTTTGATCTGAACACAATGAAATGTTTTATTACTTAGAGCCAACATATAACAGTGACCTTTTACCAACTGTTAAGAGGGAACAGGATTATCTGTTTAGAGTATGAACTTGACCTCAGAACCAAATAGTCTACCAACATTTTCCTCAGACCTGACCCCTTGCTTATACAGGCAATTTGTCTAATTTGGTGGAGAACATGAAATATTCTGGTCCATTGCTATTTCTTTCTTAAATCAAGCAGTGATAATCTATCTCATAATGAATGAATAACTTAAAATTCAGATAGAAATATAGTTATGCCAAGAAATTTTCTAAGATATAGAGCTTTTTATGAACTGATGATGTTTGGCCATTTAAGAGAATAGCATTTCAAATAGCATAATTACTACTTAATTTTGAAAACACTAATGAACAGCATAGTTTCCAGAAACAACTTATTAAAATAGTTTTCTTATAAAAGAATGATCAGTTTAAGAGTACAGTAGCATATGCCCAGTCGTAATGTCTTTGCTTCTTTTAACAGCTACCCAGGTGGATTTAGACAAGTAACAGCGGCTCAGCTTCACCAGAGGGATCCAGTGGCAGTAAGTCTGTTGTATTTTTTATTTATCATCTGCACAAAAACTGATTCAGATACTATTTTCTTTTTTTTTTTTGAGACAGAGTCTCACTCTCTTGCCTGGGGCGAGTGCCGTGGCGTCAGCGTAGCTCACAGCAACCTCAAACTCCCAGGCTCGAACAATCCTACTGTCTCAGCCTCCCGAGTAGCTGGGACTACAGGCATGCGCCACCATGCCCGGCTAATTTTTTTTTTTCCTATATATATTTTTAGCTGTCCAATTTAATTTCTTTCTATTTTTGGTAGAGACGGGGTCTCGCTCTTGCTCAGGCTGGTCTCGAACTCCTGAGCTCAGAACGATCCGCCCGCCTCGGCCTCCCAGAGTGCTAGGATTACAGGCGTGAGCCACTGCGCCTGGCCCAGATACTATTTTCAATCTCTCTTCTCTTTTGGTATAGCTAGCATTCAAGTCTATAAATACTTTAGTTGTATCACCTAAGTCTTTAAGTATTATTTTCATTATTATTCAATTCTATGTATTTTCCAATTAGTATTTATAAGTTTTACATTCATTTAAAGAATTCTGATGCTTTTCTTTTTAATTTTTTGATGCTTGCATAATCACCTAGTATATGATAAGTTTGCTGAAAATATCTTAGGGTCAGGGAGACAGAGAAAAATGTATATAAGTATGTGTATGTATATATATTTTTTCAAAGATACTAAGTGTATTCTTATATTCTTACTGACTTTTTTGTTAACTTTATTTTGTTTATCTGAGTTTATCATTTATTTATTATTAAAATCTCAATTGTAGATTAGTTAATTTTTCCTTAATTATAGATTAGTTAATTTTTCCTTGTCAATTTTTGCCTTATGTATCTTGGAGATTTAGTGTTAGACGAATTTAAGATTGGAATTAGAAGCCTTCTGAAAAATTGATTAGGGTCGATATGTACTGATCCTCCTTATCTCCAGTAATGCTTTTTGCCTTGAGGTCTGTTTTTTTCTGATATTAATATAGCTATATCAGCTGCCTTTTGATTAGTGTTTGCCTCGTATTATTTTTCGTCGTTTCAATTTTACTGAGTCCTTCTATTATATTAATAGATGTGTTTGTTATAAACATGTAGCTAGAATTTTTCGTTTTCCTCTTCTTTCTTGCCTTCACTTGGATTGATCGAATTTGTTTATTATATGTCTGAAGTTAACCAGTATCTTTACCTTCCTGCAAATCAAATGAAGGCCCTTAGAGATTTTTAATACCTACCCTTCCTCCATAACTAAATACATTCTCCGTTCAGAATATTTTAAAACCCTTTCACTTCAACATTCTTGTTATTGTTTTATCCTGTTATTGATTGTTTATGATTTTCTTTGCTTGCAATCCCTTCTTATAACTCAGTCTTCCTTCTGGGATCAATTTCCTTCTCCTTAATACATTAACTGCTATGTGAGTTGTATTTCACTCATGCTAGTTTTGAGTCCAGGGCCTCGTGGAGCATATATAATTCACACATTTCTTCACCTTTGGAGCCGGGTGAACTGTTTTTCAACTTGCATATAACTCATGCACAGAAAATAATAAACAATAACAAATCTTTCATTAAATTAGAAAGTATCATTTTGTTTTCAAAGTTTTTATTACATTTTCATAATAAAACACTGTGGCCCCAAGGAAAAAAATTTTTTTTCTAGTATGTCAATGTGTTAAAGTGCTTCCCATTGGCATTCCTATAGCCACATTCTCTTAATAGTGAACTTACCTTTTTTTGTCTGAAACTGTCTTTAACTTTTGCTTTCATTCTTGAAAGGTGGTTTTGCTATATATGGAATTCTATGACAGTCCTTTTTGCTCTCTCAGCTTTTCGAAGCTATTATTCAGTGGATTTTTAGCTTCTATTATTGCTGTACCTAAGTCAGGTATCAGTTTAATTATTTCTTTGATGTACTCTGTCTTACTGGATGTCTTAAGATAGTTTCTTTGGCATTGTTTTTCATGTTTCTTTTGGAGTCTTGTTTCTTTTGTTTGAGGATTATGGAAATTTGTTAGCTCTTAAAGCTCCTAATACTGGATTTCTTTAATCTCTGTGTTTTTCATTCAAAAATCTGATTCTACTTACAGGAGATGGTCACGTTTTATTGTGCATGATTCAATACCACTCTTTCTTATTTGGTTTCTCACCGTCTCTGTGCTGCATTCTCAGTAATTTGTTTAGCTCTGTGTTCCAGTTCTCTAATAATCTTTTCATCTGTGTCTAATCTGATTAACCTTTTTATTGAGGTCCTAATTTCAATGATCTTTTTTTCTTTTTTTGAAGTTTTATTATTTGGTTCTTTTTCAAATTTGCTGGTCAGTTTTGATAGTCTCCTGTTCCTTTGTCATATTTTGGTTTCCTATTATATTTTCTTATACAAAATAAACATAATTCTTAGCATTTATATCTGAGTCTAATATTTGTTGTCTTTGTGGGTCTGCAATTTATTATTTCCACTCAGTATACTTGGTAAGCTCATGTACCTTGGAACTTTATCTCTCAGAATTCTTTGAGACCTGTGTTAAAAATAAATTTCTTCAAAAAAAATTTACTTAGCGTATGGCAAGTGCATGGGGCTACACCAACCTTAGACTTCTTTAACCTAAACTTTAGACTTGTAGGATTTTGATCCCCATAAGAAGGGTGAATTCTGGACCTCAAAGCCTTGCGAGTTCAGTTTGGTTTCATGCTTCAAAAAAGTAAACAATATTACTAACTTTACTAATGTTTATTTTTTTAAGTTATATACTGAGAGAAGTTCTAATCCATATATTAGTTCCCAATATTACTCAAAACAAAATCTCCCATTGCTGTTTAATAATTTTTTTTTCCCTTCCTTAACTTTGACCTGACCTTTGAACTATACTCATAAGATAAAAAAGCATTTTCCCCGTTAGAGACTATTTTAGCTTTTTCCTTAAATATATTCATAAATGAACAAAGTTTTATTAGACTCTGAAGATATTCTTTTATTTAGATAAAGTAGTAAATAAAAATAAATATCTACTCTCAGGATGCAACCATTTGTTTGGTATAGTAATGCCTAAAATTTTCTTGGTAAAGTGGAGGAAAGGAATATTTTATTACAGTAAGACCTATATACCATTTAGAAGTTCCATGCTTTACTATTTATTTGGTATCATTTATGTCTGTTTTATAAAAATGTACTCAAAGATTACTTCTTAGGAAATATTTAATGTTCTGTTTCATAACTGGTGTGTTTTTAAACTTTACAGGTAAAAGTATTCTATTTTGACTATTAATATGATTTCCATATAACAGTATCAAAGGTTATAAAGGCTTCTGATAATATATGCCATAGCTGTTACAACAAATTATTGTTTTAATATTTTATGAATATTTTTAATGTTTTTAAAAGCAAAGTTTCTGTTTTATTCATATATGTTAACTATACACTAGGAGGCAGTATAGTCCAACTTTTTAAATGTTAATTTGGCATTGGATAACATTTGCAGAAATTGTTATAAATTATTATATTTTATAAACAAAGATCGAAATGCATTACCAAATTTTTGATGAATGCTTAGGAAATATTTCAGTTAAGTCCACTTAAATGATTACCTCATTAAAAGATCTTTTTTTTTTTTTAAGTTTTAACTTTGTATTTTGAAAAAGAATGACTTGTGAAGGAAGAGGTCAGTTATTTTATTTCCAAATCAAACACTAAGTGTTTGTCTGGAACAGTAGGCTCTGCCAGCAGACATAATTTGCTAATCAGTACTTGTGCACGTGACTTGTCAGAGCATTTGTTTCGTAATGGAGTCTTCTGATTACTAGTATAGTCTTGGAATATTATTTGTAAAGTACATTAATTAATATTAATAGTTAAAGAGGTAATAGTAGTTTACTAAATGTTAAAATTTTTTCAAAATTCTATAGGAGATTGTTAATTCTAATTTCAAATAAATATGTTGATTCAGCCCTTTCCTTGTGTCATTTATCTCTCTGTCATGTATTTCAGTTTCTTTAAGAATTTCTGTGTCCTTATATTTTCTTCTAACATGGTTACTTTCTTACGTTTTCCCCTTCCTATAATTAATAAAGTTCTTTTTTGTGAAGCAAATGTTAAATAAAATTTTCAATAATTTTATGTCAACTTCTGAAGTACTTTTGTATTTGTGCTTTATATGAGGAAGGTTTTTAATATTTATTAACCTTACCTTGTTCTATCTTTTTGACTTTCTGAATTTCTTAAAACGTGCTTAAATTCATATAGCTAGAATTACTTTACTGCATGTACATATTGTTGCACATTTTTTTTGTTTGTATTCATTTGTATGTCTTTTTTTCTCCCTGTTAGTTTACATAACCTTTTCACATTTTCTAGCTTTCCCTAATTTGAGTGTGATGTTTGCATTTTTTAATAGGGTAAATTTTAAAAATACCAACTTGGTGATTTAAATAAATGCAACTAAATTTTTATGAACATGAAAACCAAAGGCCATGTAACCCTACTAATAAAATAAAATTGCAATTAGAATAATATTCAAAGGATATATTATTAAGCAATATATTATATATTGCTTATCCAGAAAAGATACTAAGTAGTCTTAACATTGTCAGTTTCCACTTTTGACTTTTAAAACATTGAAAAGTTTAAACACTAAAGTCTAGATCAGTACTCTCTGATAGAAATTTCTACCATGATAGAGATGTTCTGTGTCTGCGCTGTCAAATATGTAGCCACTGGCTCCATGTGGCAGTTGACCACTTGAAATGCGGTTTGACAGAGGAACTGAATTTTTAATTGCTTTTAATTTTAACAAGGTAAATCTGCATTTAAATAAAGTCTTTATGACATAAATTCTTAATAGTATTAACATAGAAAATTGATGGAAAACATATATGGTATGCCATTAGCTTTTGTATGTAGTAAGGCTTTGTAGTCTGATTTGATGAAAGAATGAAAGGAATAGGAAATCTTCTTATAATGCAACCCTGTTCTAACATGTATTGTTTTATGGGTTTAGCTTTAACACACATCAAATTATACCCTTGAAATATGAGTGCAGATGATAAAAATCAATTGTGCTATCTAAAATTGGCACATACACAGGTTACTTTTAATCTCTTCCTTTGTTCTTTTTCTAAATAATAAATTAACCATTAGAGCCTAAAGAAAATAGTAATGTACAAAAGTAATAAAAGATTCTTTTCTGCGACTTTCATGTATCTATTTAGATCTGTTTCTTTCCTGTATTCATGTTGACTCTTAGCCAGCTGTTTTCATCACCATCTCTAATTGTGTTTGCTTTCTTTATATGCTGAGTCACATTTTTCTTATTTAGTCCTATGAATATCTGTTTTTCAGATTGTAAAACTAGCTATTTATGGCATGCTGCCAAAAAACCTTCACAGAAGAACAATGATGCAAAGGTTGCATCTTTTTCCAGATGAGGTGAGTTACTGGTCATTGGTAATGATGCTTTTCTGAAATTTTCAATTAAATGTTTTCTCTCCTTTTTAAATAAATGCTCTAGACTTATTTTCAATAATTTTATGTCAAATTCTGAAATATTTTTGTATTTTTAAAGTGAACATATATATATATGTAAAATGATAGTTACTCCTATTTTATGCCATAAAATGTGCCATCATTGGACTAAAAATCAAAAGTCTGTTAAGTTCTACATTTTCATTTTAATGACTCCTTTTTTTAACATGGATTTATGATCAGAACCTCTGTTAAATTGAAGTATTCATTGATAATTTCATCGACTATGAAAAAAGTGTTAATTTAGTTCACTCTTTATGTGACCACTAGCAAAACTTCTATATATCATGGATTAATAACTTAACTTTGGTTGGTAATTATTTCCCATGATTTAGCTTTAAAATATTTGTTCCTACTCAAAATTTATTCAGCTAAAAATTATTTGGGGAAAAGTATCAACATCTGTATTTATTAGCATTATGTTTTACATACTTAGGTTTTCCCTTTAGTATAATATTAATATAATGAAACACTAGAGTTTCTATAATAAAAATGGTTGAGTACAGACTCCAATCAGACTGCCTAGGTTTGAATCCATGCTGCCCCATTTCCTGACTGCATGGACATGGGCTAATTACTTACTATCTCTGTTATCTGATCTGTGAAATGGACATAATAATAGTACCTACTTTAGAAGATTATTGTAAGGGTTAAATAAAATATACTTGTAGAATTCTTAGAACAGGCCTGGCACAGTAAGTGCTAGTTGCTATCATTACCAGGTTATAATTGCCCTTATAGTTCCTACTGAAGAAATAATGTAGAAATTTATTCTAGAATATCAGGTTATAACAATTGTTCAAGCTACTTGTGTGTGTGCTTTGTTGTTAGCTTAAACAACACTTATTCATAATAAATAAATGATTCATGTTTTATGAAAATGATTAATTTATTATCATTGTTTTACATAAATGAGTAGAGTAATTTTCCACTATTCACTTTACCTCTGTGGTAACATGTACGGGAGCATTATCATCATCCAAGGATAAATGACCTTCATGATTAAGTCATTTCTCATTTCTGATTGTACTATCACATTTTTTTAGAAACCATAATTTCTCAGAGACACAAAAATAATATTATTTATTCCAGTTATAAGATAGGTTTGAATGTGGATGTTTTAAGTATCCATGGTAGTTCAGTTGAACAGTAAATTACTTAAATAATTTCAGACTATAAACACATGCACAAGATTATTATTTCCGCGTTATTTTTAACAATAAAATAATAGAAAGTAGCAGAAAATAAGGCAGTACTCAAAAACCAATGGAACAATATCAAGAGTACACAGAGCCAGCTTGAGGTAGTATCCACTGACCAACTATGGGACTGTGTGAACTTCGAAATAGTAATCATAATGGATCACATTGAATAAAAAATAAAAATCTATGCATCTACAATGATAGTCCAAAAATAATTTTTAATTTATTACAATTTCCCTTCTCCTTTTTGGAGAAGGAAAAGCCCTTTTATAGAAGAATGTCTTATAAAAAATGTAGAAGGAATACTGAACCAGAAAAGGCACCATTATCAGCATTTTCTGTAGCCATTGGGTAAAATGTTATTGTGAAGCAGGATATTCAGAGTTCCAAAATCCCATGCCACAGAGTATTTATATTTGAAAAGGGGAAAAATACTTTTATGTTAATGAGATCTGGTGGACATCATCATAACCAAGAGATCAAACGTGTTGTTGATATAGGACAGGCTGACATCATGTGCCTCCTTCTGTGAAACACTGAAGACCAAACATAAACTATACAGCATCATGTTAAAAATGCTCAATCTGAATCTAATCATGGGAAAACAATCATAAAAATCCAGATAAAAGGGCATTCTGTAATTTAACTGGCCTGGACTCTTCAAAATGCTAATTTCATGACAGAAAGGGCAGAACTCTTTAGGCTGAAGGAGACTAGACTAAAGACTAAACAGCATTCTATGGTAACTAAATGCAGCATGTGATCCTTGACTGAATCTTGGATTAGAATAGTTATATATATATAACAATATTAGACCAATTTGGTAAATTTGAATATATAGTATACATTGGATAAAAAGCATTTTATTGATATTAATTTTCCTGAACATGAAATTATATTGTGTTTATATAAGAGATCGGCCTTATATTTAGGAGATATATGCTGATATATTTAGGGTTGAAGTATTTGCAAATTACTCTCAAATAGTTCAGCCAAAAAGTGTTTGTTTATGTGTGTTTTTGTATAGATAGACAGAGAACACAAATGTGTCATGTTAACAGTGGGTGAATTTGGGTGAAGGTTAGATTACTGTTCATTGTATTCTCTCAACTTTTGTGTGGATTTAAAATTTTCTAAAGTAAAAAGTTGCAGAAAAGAAAGTAAATGATCACTTAACTCATGTGTTTCTGTTTTCTACTCTTATTCTTTCCTTATTCTCCTCTTAGGTTACCCACCCCTCTGAGGAGACTCTAAAGTCTCTGTAAACACATTCAGTTAGCATTTGTTGATTACCTTCCATGTGTGCAAATTAAAGGAGTCACTTGTCCCTCTTGTAGTTTCATGTGTAATGCCTAATCAAGAACTTTAATTCCTCATTTTGTATCAATATTATCCATTCTTTCAGTGAAATCCACTAATAGTAAGGAAATTTGGAAAGCTCATTTTAGTAGAAATTCCATTCTATTTAGCAAATGTTTACTAGGAACTCACTACATTCCACATTCTCTATGCTGAGTGAGCATTTGGCAGCTTTTCAAATTGCCTTTACAGTCAGTCTTGGGATTTTTTTAAATCACTTCCCAAAGAAGTGTGAAATATTTACAAATTCTCAGAAGTGTCTAACTGACAGGTATTTTCCTTCAATAAGTAAAAAATCTGTCACTTAACAATATTTCATATGTCCAGGCAACTTCCGCTTTCTCTGACTGTATACTTGCAGATTTGAATATACTGAGGAAGTAACGATGGTAGAGGAAAGCATGTTAAATATCGTTAAAATGTTTTTCAGTGAAGAAACACATTATCAATAGTATCTGTTGTGTTTTATATATGTTGTTAGTGACCCATCCTATCCAAGCCAAATCATCAGCACAAGGAACATTCTCTAAGATTGATCAAATCTTATACCACAAAACATGTCTCAGCAAATTAAAAAAAAAAAAATAGAAATTATACTATGTATCCTCTCAGACCATAGTGGAATAAAATTAGAAATCAACTCCAACAAAAACACTCAGTTCTACACAAAGTCATGGAAATTAAACAACCTAGTCCTGAACGATTATTGGGTCAAGGAAGAAATGGTGGAAATCAAAAGATTCTTTGAACTAAATGACAAAGGGGACAAAAGTTATCAAAATCTGTGGGATTCAGCAAAAGCAGTCCCAAGGGGAAAGTTCATAGCTTTAAAGGCCTACATCAAAAATACAGAAAGATCACAAATCAACAATCTAATGGATTGTCTCAAGGAACTAAAACAGGAAGAGCAAACCAATCTCAAACCCAGGAGAAGAAAAGAAATAACGAAGGTCAGAACAGAACTAAATGAAATCAAAAACAAAAAAATTATACAGAAGACTAACGAAACAAAGAGTTGGTTCTTTGAAAAGGTAAACAAAATTGATAGACCTCTCCCAGATTAACCAGAAATAGGAAATAAAGGACCCAAATAAGCTCAATCAGAAATGAAAAAGGAGGTATTACAATTGATAGCACAGAAATACAAAATATCATCTGTGAATACTATAAAAATCTCTGTGTACATAAATTTGAAAACTTTGAGGAAATGGACAAATTCTTGGAAACACACAACTTCCCAGGGTTAATCAGGAAGAAATAGAACTCCTGAACAGACCAATTATGAGCAATGAAATTGAAACAGCAATAAAAAATCTTGTAACAGAAAACAGTCCCAGACCAGAGGTTTCACAGCCAAATTTTATCAGACCCAGAAAGAAGAACTGGTACCCACCATACTGCAGAAATTATTTTATAACATCAAGAAGGAAGGAATCCTCTCCAACTCATTCAGCAAATCCAGTGTCACCTTGTTACCAAAGGCAGCAAAAGATACAACAGAAAAAGAAAACTGTAGACCAAAAGCCATTTTAAATTTTTAAAAATATTATAAATTTTTGTTATATTAGGTTTTAGAACAATCTTACAGTACAGTAAAGCTCTGTGATTCTAAAGTTATTGTAAATTGTATTCTCATTCTTAAGACATACCGATTTGTCAAAACTACGTCTTACTTGATGCCATGTTGTTGGGCAGATACTTGATTCCTACTTGTAATATTGCTCTCTGCAGAGAACTGTAATTTACTGTGTGATAATCCTTTTCTTAAAAAAAAACCTGTGCATACACTGTAATGAAAAAGAGGCAATTATGTCTACTCTCCCTATGAAAATGCCCATAGCATACTTCCGTATTGGTATTTTACCATTATTTTAAGAGTCCCCCAATTAACTTATCATCCAGTCTCACAATCCAGTTCCCTTTCCCAGCTACCTTATTTCTGTGTCATGGATACAATCTAAACGTTAATTCTTTCGGTTACTCACACTCTTCATTTTATCATTTTCTTTATTTGGTCTGTCCATTGCCAGTGCTTTCTTCTTTTAAAATGTCTCAGATATGTGCTTTACTCTTTAGTCTGCTTTTCATTTCCCAGATTTAGCCGTTTTTATATCTTACTTTGATTACTGAAATAGCCACTTAACTAGTCTTGTCTCCATCTTTTCCCCACTGCAGTCCATTCTGCCTACTATTGCTAGGCTAGTCTTCCAACTCTTCTCTTCATTTTCCTGCAGATTTAGATATATAACAGGGGGACAATAGTTCTGGGCAGAGGATACCATTAATAAAGGCAGCAGAATTTGAGCCTAAACCAACACATGAAAGGTGAGGAGACTGGTAAGTCAGAAGCCATGGGTGTGTGTGTGTACAGAAGTGAAGTCAGAGAGGCAGGCCAGGAGTGAGGACACTGTCTAGCTAAGGAGGTTTAGCGAAGGAGTTAAAACTTTATCCGGAAAAATTTTAAGCTGAGAGGTGATTTTTTTAAAAACTTATAAGCCTTTGTAGGCCATGATCTTTTTATTTTCCTTTATATGCTCAGCACCTAGCACAATTTCTGGTTCTTAGGCGGGGTTCAGAAAAAGATTCTTGGATAAATAAATGACTCAAAGATCCAGCAGGTTTTCATTTTCAAAAATTTTTTCTGGCCATAATTTGGAGCACAGATTGAAAGGTCATGACACTAAACACAGTAGACCCAGTACATACATACATCATATGAAAAAGCATGAAAATGAGCCAAGGCAGTGCCTTTTTACAATTGAAAAGAGGGAAATGAACAGTGTATTTTCAAAAACTAGGTAACGTATATTATAATTTGATTACTTCTATCATTAATGTACTTTTCAGGAATTTTCACAGGTTTTTTATTTTAATAATTATATTGTTTTCCTGCTATAAAACGTTCTTTTGCTTGTTACTTTTTAATACTTACTATTACTAATGTACTGCTAAGAAAAATATTTTAAGAAAATTAAGCCTAAAAATTTTTCTAATGTAGGATATTCCAGAAGATATTCTTAAGAACTTAGTGGAAGAGCTTCCTCAACCACGAAAAATACCTAAACGTCTAGATGAGTACACACAAGAAGAAATAGAGGCTTTTCCAAGAGTGTGGTCTCCGTAAGTATTTCTTTCCTACTTCCCGTCTTTCTTTTTTCTTTTTAAGTTTGGTGTCCTCTGTTTCCTCAACCAAATGATAAAATCCTTGAGGGTGGGCAGAGTGAACTCATTTTTTTTACTTTCTTAGAAACTGTAAGCAGCTGCCACCTGCAAATAAACTCTAGATGTATATATTAGAACCGAAAGTTTTTAAGCATTAAGACTTTGCTAGATAAGTGCAAGGATGTTCGGAGGTGTCTATAATTATCAGATATTTTATTTGAGATGATCTTTCTTAGATTGATTGTAGTCTTTTAGAATGATAAATGAATTTTTATTAACCTAAAACAAAGTGATTGTCAGTTTTCCAGATTGTTTCTAATTAAAAGTCATTAATTCTGGATACTTGTAGATAGTCTTGATCCAAATGGAAAAATAAAATAAAATACTTTTTGCTCTACTCCATACAGTTCCCTCTACCGAAGATCCGTAAAGCTGCTAAGATTTAACATTCTGTCTCCCATCTAATTGTTTTTAGGCTTCTTTGCCTGGGATGTACAGATAATGAAGCAT
This sequence comes from Indri indri, assembly GCA_004363605.1. Classification (NCBI taxonomy): domain Eukaryota; kingdom Metazoa; phylum Chordata; class Mammalia; order Primates; family Indriidae; genus Indri; species Indri indri. Next base: position 17,410 of record RJWJ010006682.1, on the reverse strand, counting down.
TTAAATGTAACTTCCTCAGGCAATCCTTTCTGTAATCCTTGAACTGGGTTAGGCTCCCCATTATGGGATCTCATTGTACACTTTCCTTTTCATTTACTATATTTATTCTAATGTAACTAAATATTTGTGTGATTATCTGCTTAATATCTGTTTACCTTATAAAATTTCATGAGGAAACTACATGTTTGTCTTGTTTTAGCACTGAGCCTGGCGCCTGCATATTGAGTAGGCACTCAGCAAGTATTTATTGAATGAATTAATGAAAACAGAATATCCTTGTATCAGCTTTTATAAGTGAAGTTAGGGAAAAATCTCTAGAAGATACGAAGCAAAGACTGCTTTTCATTTTTTTCACAGCATTTATTGCTGTCCAGAATAATCTCATTTATTTATATACATGTTTATTATGTCTCCCTACATTAAAATAGCAGTAATAAAAATAGAAAACACTATTAAAGCATTTACTGTGTGCTTTACATGTATTAACTTATATAATCCTCAGAGCAACTTAATGAGTTAGTATAATTTTTATCCCCATTTTTTTATAAATGAGAAAATGTAGTCATGGAGAGGTAAAGTAACTTGCCTAAAATCACATAATTGTTAAGTAGTGGATTAAGGATTCTAGCCTAAGTGACTAACTCCTGGGTCCTGCTCCTAACCACTCTGCTGTAATGTCCCGTGTTGCATTGGAAGGTCAGCTTCAAAGGGACAGGAACGTTGTCTTATTCAGCACATATATTCCCCAACACTTAGAAATAGTACTTGGCACATAGTAGATACTCAATAAGTGTTTGGAAAGAATGACCACATAAGCTCTTTGCTCTAAAAATGAATTTCGGGGTTGTCATGAATAGGTTAATGAAGTTTTAAAAAACTCCAAACTGAGGTTCAAATCTTGCCTCTTTAATACCTAACTCTATAACCTTAAGTAAGTTATTTATTATTTGGAGCCTCAATTTCCTCATTTGAACTCAGTTTCAACTGTAAAACGGAGCTGATGCATATGTCAGAGCATTGCTGGAAGGAATTAAGTGAGCTAATGTATGAAAATACTTTAGGGCACTTGAAGTATTGGCCAAGTTTTTAATAGGAGAATTTTTTTGCAGTTACAAATTCTATGTGATTTTAACTTGCTTGCTAGTGTAGCGTTTTATGTAAATGTATTTAAGTTGCATGTAGTTCACAAATACTCACATTTGATAAGTTATATACTAAAAAATTATTTCAAGTAGTCCTTAAAGTTTTGGCAGGTTACCTTCTTTTAATAAGTTCTGTAAATATAAGTATGTCATATCTGATTTTTTTTATAGAAACATCATCACAAATGAATTTATATTCCTGATCATGAGGGGTGTGGTACTCTTTTTTTTAACTAGAAATACCAAAGGTGCTTTTAACTCATGTATGTAACCAAACACATATTATGTACTTGAACTTATATTTTATGACTATTCTAAAATATATTCTAAATTAGTTAAACCAAGCATTATAGTAATGTAATAACCATTCACAAGTTATGTTTAGTGTTGTTATAGTCAGCGTACTGATCAAAATGCTCATTTGCTAAGTGATTCCTGCTTCATATTAAAGCAAATTAGGAGGTGCCTGAGTGTCGTTGTTATATTAATGAAATTAGAAATGGCTTTTCTATGGTTATTTTTAAGGAGAGTTTCAGAGAAACTTGGAGTCACTTGATGCATTTTTTTAGTCACTACTCTGGGAATGAGTTTTCCTACCCTTCCTTTTCATTCCAAATTTCCCTGCGGCAGAAATATGCATTAGGCACCAAGCTTCCCTTTGTGCTTTATTAAAGTTGTGATATGTTCTCATATACAGCCACACAACATATGTTAACTTGTGTTCTCAAAATAATAAAGTGGAGATATATGTACTGAAACTTAAGGATATATCATGGTATAGGCATACTAGTCATTGAACATAAATCATTTAGTATTTCCTTCTCTGCATATTAGAGCTGACATCAAGCCTGATTAGTCTTTTTTATATAAAAAGCATACGACCAAGAAAAAAATAGTCATTTGGGGGTTAAAAAAAACTTGTCTAAGAAATAGATCATCATTTTAGTATAGGGCTGTTCAGAAGAACTTTCTGCAATTATGAAAAGCTCTCTGAGCTTCAAATATAGTAGCTACTGGCTACATATGGCTCTTGAGCACTTGCACTATGGCTAGTATGACTAAGGAACTGAATTTTTAGTTCAATGTAATTTTAATAAATTTAAATTGTAATAGCCTCATATGGCTAGTGACTGCCTTATTGGACTATGCCATTTTAGTTGTTTGCCATTTCATAAAGTTCTAGTATTGAATATTATATACTTTAGAATTAGAATATTTTGATACACTATGCAATTCAACGCATTGAACATGAGGTTTCTCATTATTGGAAGGCTTGTCTTTATAAGAAAAAAATTTTTTCTCCTTTTGGAGAAAGAACCTACTTAAAATTTGCTTTCTTCCACCCAAAATAGCTAAGCCAAGAATATAATCTTCCTTTGGAATGTAGTAACTGGAGTTTATTCAAGGTAGATCTGATGGTGAATCTGCACACAATTTGACTGAAACAGATGTACCTGGATTGTACCACAATAAATAGTCTCGAAATAGCTTGCCTTGATGTTTGTTTCCCTAGTAATAAAACTTAAAGTTTATGATGTCCCCTAGTAATAAACTTAATGTTTATCATGTTAAAATGTACATCTTATAATCGGAACTGTTATTACCTTTTGGTAAAATGTAAGTTTACTACCTTTTCTATTAAAGACTAAAAGCTTTTGAACAACAGAAACAATTGTCATACTAAGCTGTGAACCCAGTAGATGATTACCAAAATTGTTTCATTCTTAATTAAAAGCTATCAATGTTGAGATTTTATTTAAATTATTTTAAATCTCTTACGAAGTTTATATTCTTTAAGATCTAATTTCAGTACACATTAGGTTTTCTTTTGTTAATTATTTAGTCATTTTTAAAACAATGGTAGGAGATAAGGAATGAAATTGATATTTATGACAAAACTGTAAATACTTTTTTTAAAACTAAAAGCCATTTTATGTGTATTATGGGTAGTATTTCCTATTCATCTCATTTCTTAAATTAGTGGGTGTACTTGATAGTATTTTTTAAATCTCATGGATATGTAAATTTTGTGAGAATATGTCATGAAGTTACTGTTTTATGTTTTTGATGGTACAAAGTAGATGTGTTTGCCATGTGCAAATGGTGATTGTAGGGTTTACCCTTAGAATTCATTTCTCTTTTTTTTTAAAGGAAAAAAAAATCACTATCCTTTCTTCACAGTTCATTTGCCTGCCTGAGATTGTAGCTTTCAAATGGTCAACTTATTTTAATACTGTCAATAATTATTCCCATAATTATTGCAGTTTTGCCAACACATTACAAAACCCCAATAATCATGGAAATTATAATGCTCAGTGTAATGGAAATTTTTCAGTGTGTAGGCTAAAAATAAAACTTGGATCATTTTCAACTTATTTTATTTTCAATTTTTACAAAATTCTGTGGGAGAGCTTTTCTTAGGAAAAACTAGGTACGTGGAAAATTGCAACTTGAATTGCTGCTTCACATTATTATTCTGACACGTTAACTCAGTAATATTTTAAGCAAAATCTTCGTCTTTGTAGAGAAGTTGTGTGTGGAAAGTTTCAGCATCAATGAATGCGTGAAAACAGGTGTTTATAGTGAAAACCTGTGTTCCTGGTGTTTAAACAAGTGTGCTGTTAGAAATGTGCCTGCAAAGGAGCGATGAATGGTAAGGATGAAGGCGTGGAGGAATGAGGACAACCATTACTGGCTCTGGAATCGTCTTTCCTGAAAGTAGGGTGAGGCTTAGGGAGTTTAATAGGTAATCCATCCAGCTCTGTGAAGGAAAAGTCGGGTTCCAGATGCTGGGAACATTAGCACTGAAAAAAAGCCCTGGTGAGCATCTTGTTCAATCTGTAGCTGTGGAAGAGAGCAAGTAAGTTCATGCTCTCTGATATGAAAGCTATTAATCCTAAAAATCTACAGATTTTCAGACTTATTTAATATTCAGAAAAAAATTATTTTTACCTATGCTTTACAAAATATGCTTCAAATCAGACTTCACTAAAGACAATGAAGAAGGATTTTTACCTTGTCTCATCCCATAAGGAGCTGGTATCTGGACAGCTTTAAGATTTTCCATAATTTTATGCTAGTCCAGTCATGTGGCATTTTCCCCACACAATTTAACTTAATTTTTTGCTCTTCACAGTCAAAAGTTGTTAGCTGGACTTGGAGGCCAAGGTTACTTTCCAACTCTCCTACCCATTTCAACCAGCTCAGCGTTGGCTTAAACCATAGACCTCAGTATTTCCAGTGCTGAGTTTTGCTCAAAGTAGGCATTCTAAACCCTGCTATTCTTTTGGACGTGATCAGATCAGGAGTGGTTTTTAAAATAAAAAAAGAATTTTTATTTAAACAACAAAAACCAGACCATTTACAAATCCTAGCCAATAGAGATTTTGACTAAAAAAATGTAATTTAATGTAATGGTGGTGCCTGTTCATTTTAATTGAAAAAATTAATAATTTGATTTTTTTTAATTTTAAACAATTCAGGCTAAAGTTTTTTGAAAATCATGTTCAACTTTTTCTATGGATGGCGATACAGTGCCTAAGAAAATGAGTGTAAAGGCACTGTTACTTTGCCTCACTGTTACCTGTACAGCTAACATCTTTAAGGAATATGTGATATCACCAGATTTTCTGAAATCGTTCCATTCATGGAGTAGAAATGACTTAAAATTCAATCATACTGACCTTTTGTTGCTTTTAAGATGAGTTCACCATCCAAATTTTATTTTAGTCTTTTAAATATTTTGTGAAATAAGCATTATACTAAGAAATATTAAGAATGAAAAGACATAATGGGGAATAAAATATTTTTTGAGATTTATTACATTTAAGTCATATTCAGTTTCATGGATTTACAACTAAAATATGAATGGTTTTTTACTTGGAAATAAATTATCTTGATAGAAAAAATAGTTGAACTAATTGAACCAATTGAACTGTTGCATAAACCATGTGCTTCATAGTTTTATGTTTCATAAAATCTATTCATAAACTGAATAGATTTTTCCCACCATTTTATAATATAAACTAAAATCTCCAAAAAGCTTTTTCCTAAGGCCAAAAGGTAAATTCTTTTATAGAAATATCTCTGTTTTTAAGATAATGTAAGTATTTTGACCTCTATAATTTCTGAATTCTGAATTTGAATCTCTGCGTTTTTAAGATGTGCTCGTTTTATTCTACTGAGTGGCAGTATTTTGCTGATTTAATTTAACGTGTGGCAGGCAGTGTTTTTCATAGGTATGTGGGTGTGGTAAAGAATTTGCTGTAGAAAACAGAATTATATGGGATGTGGTGTCATTTCAACTGTTTTTGAGCAATCACAAGCACCATACAATATTTTCTATAGCTCAGATAGGCCTTTTATAAGTTCTTTCCTCATTCAAAAAAGTAATATTATTTTTAAAAAATTTTATTGTTTAAAGGCAGTTTTCTGCTGATGACAAGAATTATTTGCAAAATAAATTATTGCTACAGAACATTTGATAGCTATGAAAGTTTAGCACAATTCAGAGAACAAATTAAAGTTCTACTTTAGCCAATTCTTAGAAGATTCATTAATCTCCCAAGTATGTTCTGAGCGTATATATGAAAGTTTAAAACTTTTAGCTTTCACTTCAGATTTCAAAATGTGTGTATGTTTAATATACGTTATTTATATAATACATTATAGTTATATATTATGTATATATATTACATGTAAATAAACTATCCCTATGTTAGAAACTGCATTCTCTAAAGATGAGGACTTTGTCCTGCTCACGGCTGTATTCCCAATGCTCACAGCAGGACGTGACCACTCAATAAATGTTAAATGAGTGAATAAATGAACAAAATCATATCCTTCCTGAAAGAGAAATTGACTTTTAATTTATCACATGTGGTAAATTCATATTTTGGTTTTTGCTATTTACTTAAAGCTTTCTTAATAACTATAGCTAAAATAGAAATTTTTCTTAACAGTCATTGCTTTAGTACAACTCTGATATATCTGATTTTAGATACTTTGTATTACATGTCCAAAGAAGGATCATGATAATTTTATTAAAGTACAACTTAACATTTCTGTTGAGGAGTAAATTTCTATAATTTCTATGAAAAGAAATGGATAGGTATTAGCTTTCTGAAATGTCCCTCCAAAGATTTCCTGAGATTATTTTAGAATATGGTTGTTATTTACAAATACATTAACCTTATATATTATCTTTTATTTTTAAACTTTATAATTTGTTATTTCCAATGAAAGTGACCAAAAAGTAGGGCTAATGTAGAATATAAATTCACCCATCATCCATCCCACTGGCAAAAAATTAAGCCACATCTTAAAGTTTTAAATATTTCACTATTCATAGTATGAAAAACAATATACTAAATGCCAGGTTTCTTTTGTTTTAAAAAATTATTTAATCTAATGATGAGATTAGGTAGATGTCAACACAAAATAGGATATATATGTAAGCACCTTTATCTGAGAATTCAATTCTGATTAACATAGTGTTGCCATATATGGGATACCAACTTTTAAAGAACCTAAATACATTTACATTTACTCAGTACTAAAGCTATTTGGACCACAGTTTAATCTTTCTTTGATGCTAGACATGAAAAAAGAGCCAGGAAAGTTACTACATATCAAATGGAGTCATCTCTAGCTAAGGAGGAAGGGTGTGTGTCACCTTCTATTAGGCACAGGACAGTGTTAGAAATTTCTTACTGAAGGTGCTTTTTTGCTTTCCAACATCTTCAAATAGTCATCTCCTCTGTCTTATGAATAGCCCTATTTTTGGTCTGTGGAGAACCCTTGCTAGTTAGAGTGTGGTCCATAAACCAGCAATGCATCAAGTGGGAGCTTGTTAAGAAGACTGCATCATGAGCCCCTGCACAGACTAAGTGAAATTAGAATCTTCATTTTCACAAGAGCCCATGCAATTTGTATGCCCACCGAAGTGTAAGAAGCATGGGGGTGTAAATGGTCCTCCCCTCCCCTTTCTTATATTGTCTTGGATTTCCTTCTTTTAGTGAAAGGGAGTAAGCAATACAAGTGAGTTGTTTGTGTGCTTTTGTTTGTTTTTGAGATCGAGAGAAATAGAGCCATATAGTGTAAAAACCTCTTCTTTTCCCCACAGGGACATTTCCTGAAGCTATATAATACCATTAATTGCCTCCAGTTTGAACTGATGTTTCTAGCTATGCCAGCATCTAAAATACCTAGTCCCTTGGCCATGATGCTATTTCCCTTCCCCACCCTGGGAAGAAATTAACCATCTGCAAAATATCCTAATTGTTTCAGTAGGAGGAGGAATGGATAAGTTTGCAAACAAAGTGGTCTTTTCAAGGCGGTCACTGTACACCAATGACAGATGTCTTACCAGGCATCCACTATGTGCTGGGCACTCTCCTATTAATAGTAGCTGGGAATATAAGATTAATCTTATTAGACCCTGCCTTCAAAGGAACTGGCGGCCTAATAGGTGTCATATAGAATAAGATGGTGCTTGCCAAGCTCTGAGTCAGAGAGTTTATACTCCAATCCCTGCCATCCACTTCCTAGCTATATATGTATCCTTAGACCAGTCACTGAGCTGCACTCTGAGCCTCAGTTTTATCACTGTAAAATGGGGAAAATAACAGTGTCTTTTTCACAAAGTAGTTGGGAGGGTAAAAATAAAATAATTCGTATGAAATACTTATTATATTTTGTGGCACCTAATAAGCATTCAGTATGTGTTGTTTACAAGTAAGAGCCAGTATAATTTGAGAAACAACTGTAATAGAAGTATGCATGTTCTCTGGCAGTCCCTGAGAAAGGAGCCCAGCCTAGGTTAGAAGGGAAGAATTATAAAGAGCTTGTCAGAAGATATATAACCTTTGAAGTGGATTTTGAAAGATTATTCAAGCTTGCCAGACTGAAAAAAGATAAGAGGCGTTCCAAGCAGAGGAAATTTCAAATACCCAAGTCCAGCAGTGTGAGGGTTTTTATCTGGATAATAGCAAGCAGTGTGGAGGGACCAGGATGTAGAAAAATAGGATGTAGAAAGAATGACTCAGAAAGGCTAACTGGGGCCATGTCATGGCAGGTCATATGTTTCATTCTGAAGTATTTGAACTTTGAGAAAGCAAGAGAGGGCCAGTGAACATTTGTAAGGAGGGCCATGTGATACTGAGAAGTGGGATGGAAAAGAAGGAATGTGTTAGAGACTCTCTGATTTGTTCTCTCTTTCCTCAACTCTCCTAAACACCAAACCCTGGTTTCTAGCTGCCTGCCATGTCTGGATTTTATCATATTCCAAAATCAGTCCTGTATTCCCTATCCTGAAAAATAGCATGGCCATTCCCTGAGTTCTTTAAGCTGAGAATTAGTAGTCATCTCTGAGTTGTCATTTGCCAGTGGCTTCTTCCTCTGTCATCTCCCCGGCCCCTTCCCTCCTCTCTCTCCATTCCACCTACCTTCCACCCCAACATGCTACTCTTCTTCCAAAATTCTGAGCCCAACCTTTCTTCTCCTCATCACTGCTACAGTTAGTTCTGACAGAGCCCTTATTTTCAACCTCTTCACTTCCTCCAAAATATATTCTAGAAACAAATTTGAGCTTCCTTAGTCCCCTTGTTTCCTGAGGTCAATATCCACATTCCCTTCACATACATTTCCAATTTTACTTCTGAATTCCACTAAAAGGTGGTATTGTCATTTCATTTTGACTTAAATTAATATTTGATGTGGAAACAACTAGTGACTGTGACTAACACATTTAATTTTATTGAGTGGAGTTGTAAAGATTTCTTGTGGGACATTAGCTTACAAGATTTCTTTCCAGTTGCATTACTGCCACCCTCTTCGCAATTACATGAACCAGCTGGATGGGAGAATAAATTGTTTCTTAAAATGTGCTGGTGTGTCTTGACTAGGAACTGCTTTGATTGTATTGAGTCTCATACCAAAGACTAAAAAGGGTACATCCACTCTGGAGCAGCTTGCAGCTATCATATTGGGTTGTCATTTCCCAGACTTTGGATACAGTTTTTACATTTCGAAAGAGATTTCAAGAACACAGTGACAAAATTCTAGTTTCCCTTCCTTGTTGTTGTATATTCCTGATATAGTGCAGCATATGTCGCTGGTTTCCCAGATCAGCGCCTGTGTCTCTCAGGGTTTTATAGTAAACAATTTTAAATTCTAATATGGTTCTTTTACTCAGACAATAGACCATTGGTCTTCTTAGCTGGGCTGTCTGGTATCTTGTGAGTATTCAGTTTAAGAAAACATACTGTAACTGTAGAAAGGGAATAGATAAGTTGTTTCAGGGCAAACAGAGTTCATCTACTTTTTAAAGGAACTCAAACTATCAAATAGTTTTACAGCCGTTTTGAAAAATATGTATTTAGTTACTAACTTTTTTCAGAAAGTTCCACATGAGAGCCCAATACGTACAAATATACGATTAAAAAGATAACAGAACATTTTCAAATTTTTTGCATTTTATAGTTTCCTATTTAATTTTCTCTATTGTTATGATTTAACATTTCCTTGAAAATTTTCTTTGTTGTAATTTACTACTGGAAGCAGCTTTCAGGTATGATTAATCCTATAAATATGTAAATGAGGAAAAAACAGTTATGTGTGTAAACATCAATAAAATATCAAATGGCTGGTGTTTATATGTTTATTTTGTATATATATATATGTAATAATGAAAATTAAATTTAGCATATGATAAAAATAAATGGTAAAATTGCTTATTCAGAATTTGCTTTTGTAGGTAAATTCATATATGAATTTTAAACTCTTTTAAAGATCACAGTAATTCTTTCAGTAAAAGGGGCTTTATGAAGGTGTTTAAAAATAAAACAGAGAAATTAAATTCAAGTTACTAAGTTACCAAATACATTCTTATATAGGCACACGGTGGTGGCCTATATTTATACTTTCAGAAAGATTTCAGAATTGTCACTTAACTCGTCCATTTTGTGAAGATTTGGCTTTATCGTTTTTCACTAAAAATTGAGATGTAGTGTTTATAGATATTTCTTGGTGGACAGTTACTTTTATTTTAAATTACAAAAATAATCTTCCTTCGTTAGACAGCAGAAAGGGAAATAATGATTCATGAAGAAATTTGCTTTTGTCTTTCAGACCTGAAGATTATCGACTATAGGAGAATGAGAATTGCAGAAAATAAGAGTGAGGTGATTGAAACTTTTCTGATGAGTTTCCCTAACCTACAAGGCAGAGTGAAACAACTGCTACAGCTCAGCATCTGTTACAAGTGCTGAATGTTTGTGGGGAAAGATCAGGAAGGAATATTCTTTCAATAAGAAATTGTAATAAAATATACTATTTAGTAGAATTATTGTATTATGTAACCTTACTTGAAAGTTATAAAGCGTAAGAATAAAATTGCTTACTTGGTTAACTTTTCATTTTTGCATTTAATGAAAAACAGACCCTGAGTATAATATTGCAGTTGTATGTTACCCCAAAATGCCCACCGTTGCAGATTTTCTCAAGTTCTATGTCACTATTCTTTCCTCCTGTGAACAAGCCCCACCTTCACTTTTCCTTTTACTGGCTGTTTTATCTAACCTCCTATCCATCTAAATTCATCTTTCCAGCTCTGTAAGGTAAGGTTTGCCCTAAACCCATATACAGACTGCTATCATCTTTTTCTGTGTCCAGTATAGCCTCTCGGTCTTCATGACACCAAAATAATGAAGTAATGCCTGTCTACTCCCTAGAAATCTTTCTGCCCTGCCTGTGATGCTGTTTGCAGACTCCCCACACTGTTTCTCCATATCTGTCCTGTTGGCCTCTATTCACTTCTGTGCCAGGCACTTAGATTAGGGTGCTGGGATGAATATCCCTAGTAAAACATCCTTTCTAGAAATTAAGATCCTGAGCATTTGGACACTTTTATGGTGGTGATTTTCATTTTGTTTTCTTCTCTTGGGCTAGCAAATCAAGGAATGAGTTTCAGATCACCTTTCCCATTCATTAGCAAATATATATGGAGTTACTGCTAAATGCCAGGCACAGTGCTAGATTCTGGGAAAATAAAAATCACATGTCTCCCCCGACATTCCCATGCTCCACCAAAGAGTAGTGCATGACGAGAGGGAACTGTAGATAGACTTGTAAATAAGTACAACTGGATGTCAGAGGTACTGATATAACTATGAGCTATGATGTAACCATATTTAGGGGAAAATAACTGCATTAAATATGAAATATTGCTAGTAAGCGCCTGCTGTATGTCAGGCACAACCACTTTATATGAATTATTTAATCTGTACATCCTGTAATGGATGTACTGTTATCTTCCCCATTTAAAATTGGCACACTGAAGCAGCAATAAATTAAGTAATTTGGCCAAAGTCAGAGCTCTGCAGAGCGGTAAAATCAGGATTTACATCCAGGCAGTCTGGCTTGATAACCCATGGATTTAGCCACTGATAGATGAGAAAAGGTGAGTATTTATGTTTATGTATCACGAATTCTGTAATCAAGCATAACCTAGTACAGGTTAACAACTACTATACATGAGGAAGTTTCAGTTATATCTTAAAAGTGTTGGACCAAAAGGAAGCTCCAACCCCTACTTTTTTTTTTTTTTGTAGTTTTCTTCTTTTTTTATTTCAGCATATTATGGAGGTACAAATGTCTAGGTTACATATGTTGCCCTTGCCCCCCTACCCTGAATCAGAGCTTCAAGCGTGTCCATCCCCCAGATGGTGCGCATCGCACTCATTATGTCTGTATATACCCATCCCCTCCTCTCCCCTCCCATCTGCCCGACGCCTGATAAACGTTATTCCTATATGTGCACTTAGATGTTGCCCAGTGAAACCAGTTTGCTGGTGAGTACATCTGGTGCTCATTTTTCCATTCTTGGGATACTTCACTTAGTAGAATGCAACCCCTACTTTTGATGAGGTAATCTTAGGTGAGTGAGCCAATGTGAAATAAGTCCCCAGCCCCTGATGCAGTGGCTTTAATAGAGAGGAATTTTTGCCTGGTGTATTCTAAGCACCCAGAACAGTGCCTGGCACATATTCTTTGGACGATGGATCACTGGAGAAAGGCCCTTGTTTCTAACAAAACTTGAGGGTTGAGAGAAGTGAGATCATAGGGACATGCTCTGTAAGAATATTGAGCCAAATCATAATATGAAGTATTTGATAAGAATATTGAGACCACCTACCATAAACCGCACTCTGACTTGCTGTGTGTGAGAGGGAGGGGCTGCCTGATCATGCTGACTCTTGTAGGCCCAAACAGTGGCTATAGTGGTAGACTGAATTGTTCCTACTCTTTGCTCTGGGGAGATAACTCCATTTTGCATTCAGAGAACCAGAGCAAAGAGGCTTTTTTAAGAAAAAATTATTTAGTGTTTTTTTTTTTTTTTTCAGAGAGGCTTTTGAGCCAAGATATTCCAACAGCTTAGAAGCAGAAACTATTACACCCCACCCCCCACTGCCTGCCCATTTGCCATTGTCTGAGAGTTTAACAGCCTGATCTTTTCATAACCCAAGAGAACACAACCACAAATAGCCAGATAAGAATCACAACTCACTGTATGGGACTCAGTAATCTGAGGAAGGAAGACAAGCTAGATCCTAGAATAGCAGCTCCTATCCAAGTAAAATGAATAGAAGGAACAGAAGAGAACTTTTGAAAAGGATTGATTCTTACAGAAAAAGAAAGAAACCCTAATTATTTCTAGAATTCTGTGGGAAGAAGAAAGCTAACATTTTCTGTTAGTATATGTGTCTGTAATATGCAAATGAGTGCAGATAAATGAATCAATCACCAAAATCGTATTTGTTCATAAGCAATTCTTCATTAGGTGACTATGCGTTGCACTATTGGATAATAGCAGAAAAATGTGAAAAACTCTATCCCACTGAGCGTAATGACCTGGGAAGAATATATTTAATACAATACACCTCATCTCCCATTTTACCCAAGTGCATTGACCTATGTGATTTATCCTGCTGTATTCCAACTTTATGTACTTTCTCAGTAAAACCTAAGTGCCCTATTATAAATAGCAAAGGAAAAGCCTTAAGTGTTGTGAGGTTTTGACATAAGAGAAAATGTTGTATTGCCACAGCCAGTGGGCCTAAAGTAATCACATTGATGAACTTAGCAGACAACACTAACTACAAAAGAAACAAAAGCTTAATATTAACTTCCCAATAATCTTCTGCTTTCCAGAGAACTGAAAACTGAAAGATACTTGAAGATAACTATGAACCTCATGCAGCATGAGTGCACTTTGTGTCATCTGATTTCATTTGGGGCCATACAAAAAACTTAATTATGAGAGGGGGTAATTAACAAAACCAAAAGTTGTATTTCTGTTATAAGCCAGTTAAGAGGAGTGAAAAACAAGACAACAGGCCACAGCCATCTTCATGTTACCCATTTCTCATTCAAAAAAAACCCGTGACTTTTTGGCCGTTTGTATGTCTTTAGAGAAATAATTATTCAGGTGTTTTGCCCATTTTTAATAGGTTTGTTTGTTTTCTTGTTATTGAGTAGTTTGATTTCTTATATATTTTGGATACTAGCCCCCTTATCCAATGTACATTTTCCAAATATTTTCTCCCAGTCTATGGGTTATCTTTCCATTCTTAATTGTTTCCTTTGCTGTGCAGATGCTTTTTAGTTTTATGCAATCTCATTTGTCTATTTCTGCTTTCATTGCCTGTGCTTTGGGGGTCATATCCAAGAAATCACTGTCCACACCAATCTCTTGGATTATTTCCTTATGTTTTCTTCTAGTAGTTTTAGTTTCGGGTCTTATATTTAAGTCTTTAATCCACTTTGAGTTGATTTTATGTATAAAGGGTGAGTGAGATAAGGGTCCGTTTTCATTTTTCTGCATGAGAATATCCAGTTTTCCCAATGCAATTTATTAAAGAGACTGTCCTTTCCCATGGTGTGTGTTCTTGGCACCCTTGTCAAAAATTAATTGACCATAGGTGTGTGGGTTTATTTCTGGGCTCTCTGCCCTATTACATTGGTCAAAAAGTCTGTTTTTATGCCAGTGTCGTGCTATTTTGATTATTATGGCTTTGTAACATTTTGAAATCAAATAGTGTGATGCCTCTGGTTTTCTCTTTGGGCAATATTGGTTTGGCTATTTGGGATCTTTTGTAGCTACATATGAATTTTTAGATTGTTTCTTCTATTTCTGTTAAGAATGATATTACACTTTTGATAAGGATTGCATTGAATCTGTAGATTACTTTGTATAGTATGGACATTTTAATAATAGTCTTCAAATCCATGAACGCAGGATATCTTTCCATTTATTTGTATCATCTTCAATTTCTTTTATCAAGTATTTTATAGTTTTCAGTATGCAGATCTCTTACTTCCTTGGTTAAATTTACTCTTAAGTTTTTTTTATACTATGGTAAATGAATTTTTTAAAACTTCTTTTTTAGAAAGTTGGAAACACTACTGCTTTTTGTATATTGATTTTGTATCCTGCAACTTTACTGAATTCCTTTATCAGTTCTAACAGTGTTTTGATGAAGCCTTTAGGAGTTTCTGATGTGTAAGATCATGTCATCAGCAAATAGAGACAATTTCACTTCTTCCTTTCCTATTCAAATGCCTTTTATTTCTTTTTCTTCCCTAATTGTTCTAGCCAGGACATTCAGTATATGTTGAACAGAAGTGGTGAGAGTGGACATGCCTGTCTTTTTCCTGATCTCAGAGGGAAAGTCTTGTGACTATTTGGATAACCTAGGAGACATTATGCTAAGAGAAATAAGCCAGGCACAGAAATACTGTACGATCTTACTCATATGTAGAATCTAAAAAAGTCCAATTCATAGAAGCAGTAAAATGGTGGTTACCAGAGGGTGGGGAGGTTGGGGTGGTAGACAGGGAAAGGGGAGATGTTGGTAAAAAGGTACAAAGTTTCAGTTAGGAAGAATAAGTTCTGGTGATCTACTGCACAGGGTGGTGACTATGGTTAATAATGTATTATATACTTCAAAACAGCTAAAAGAAAGGATTTTAGATGTTCTCACCACAAAGAAGTGACAAATATTTGAGGTGATGGATATGCTAATTAACCTGATTTAATCGTTCCACAATCATGTATCATGAATTGCCTTACAGGTATTAAAATACCGCATTGTACCCATAAATATATACAATTATTATTTGTCAAGAATAAGATTTTTAAAAAGCTATGATCTTTCTTCCATGAAGCTAGAAATTCCCCAGAGATCATAAGAGGCCATTCCTCACAGGTCAAAAGCCTCAATATTTCACTATAAACACCTCTAGAAAACAAACTTACATGTCTTGTCAAAGTGTCATTCTATATTTACTATAGCATTCCTTTATTTATCAGTAATTTGTGGTGTTTAGAATTGTGGTAGCGTTTCTTTTACCATATCACTTATAAGACTGTAAGTTTTGAGTTCTCTGACTGAAATCCATTTTCCCATAGCCACATTATTTTTATTTTATTTTTTAAAATTTTACTTATTTGTTTTTATTTCAGCGTATTATGGGGGTACCAATGCTTTGGTTACATAAATTGCTTTTCCACTGCCCAAAAAGCATGCCCATCCCCCAGACAAGGTGCACCGCATCCGTTAGGTATGGATTTACCCATCCACTCATCCCCCTCCCACCTGCCCGACACCCTGTGAATGTTACTTCACATATGCACATATTAGTGTTGATCAATTAGCACCAATTTAGTGGTGAGTATATGCAGCGTTTGTTTTTCCATTCTGTGATACTTCACTTAGAAGAATGGTCTCTGGCTCCATCCAGGATAATACAAGAGGTAGTTCATCTTTTTTTTTGTTTGTTTCTATGGCTCAGTAGTCCTCCATGGTATACATATACCACATTTTATTAATCCATTCATGTGTTGATGGGCACTTGGGTTATTTCCACATTTTTGCAATTGTGAATTGTACTGCTGTGAACATTCTAGTGCAGATGTCTTTTTGATAGAATGTCTTTTTTTCTTGTGGATAGATACCCAGTTGTGGGATTGCTGGATCAAATGGTAGTTCCACTTGTAGTTCTTTGAAGTATCTCCATAATGCTTCCATGGAGGCTGTACTAATTTGCAGTCTCACCAGCAGTGTATGAGTGTTCCTATCTCTCTGCATCCATGCCAACATTTATTGTTTTGGGACTTTTTGATAAAGGCCAGTCTCACTGGAAATAAGTGATATCTCATTGTGATTTTGAGTTGCATTTCTCTGATGATTAGAGATGTTGAGCATTTATTCATATGTTTCTTGGCCATTATTCTATCTTCTTTTGAAAAGTTTCTGTTCATGTCCTTTGCCCACATATTAATGGGGTTGTTTGATTTTTTCCTGTTGATTTTCCTGAGATCTATATAGATTCTACTTATCAGCCCATTATCATGTTTATGGAATGCAAATATTTTCTCCTATTCTGTAAGTTGTCTGTTCACTCTAGTGATAGTTTCTTTGGCTGTGCAGAAGCTTTTTAATTTGATCAGGTCCCATTTTTTTTATTTTTGTTGATACCGTGATTGCTCTGGGGGTCTTCTTCATAAATTCTTTGCCTCGCCCAATGTCTCTAAGAATTTTTCCAATGTTTTCTTCAAGAATTCTTTTGGTTTCATGCCTTAGGTTTAAGTCTGCTATCATTGTGAGTTGATTTTTGTGAGAGGTAAGAAGTGAGAAGTGCAGATACTGTTTCAGTCTTCTACATGAGGCTATCCAATTTTCCCAAAACCATTGACTGAATAGGGATTCTTTTCCCCAGGGTATGTTTTTGTCTGATGTGTCAAAGATCAGATGACTGTATGAGGATGGTTTTATATCTGGGTTCTCAGTACTGTTCCATTGGTCTGTGTCTCTATTCTTGTGCCAATACCATGCTGTTTTGGTTACTATAGCCTTGTAGTATAGTTTTAAGTCTGGTAGGTTAATGCCTCTCAATTTGTTCATTTTGCTTAAGGTTGCTTTAGCTATATGGGTCTTCTCTGATTCCATATGAAGTGTAGAATTATTTTTTCTAGATCTGTGAAAAATAATGCTGGTATTTTAATAGGGATTACATTGACTTTGTAGATCACTTTGAGTAGTATAGACATTTTAATAATGTTGATTCTGCCAATCCATGAGCATGGTATGGTTTTCCATCTGTTTACATCCTCTGCTAATTCCTTCCCCAGTGTTTTGTAGTTCTCCCTGTAGAGGTCTTTCACCTACTTAGTTAAATATATTCCTCAGTATTTTATTTTCTTTGTC